>JBBBDQ010000175.1:2705000-2880000 GCA_037127315.1 Ascarosepion bandense | reverse complement strand
AATCTTTGAATACGAAACTAGAAGACATCTTCAGTTTTCTAAAATAAAATAATTTTTTTTTTCGTCAAAATCTGACTAAATCAATTTTCTTACTATAACCGAACATTAAAAAAAATCTTTAAACTCTACCTTTTCGGCATTAAATAACCCAAATAGGTTGATATGCCGTTAAACAAAACTCAAATCGAAATCATTTCTGGGATGTCGCAGAAAAACCGGGCCAATATTTTTAAGGAACTGATTTTTAACGCTGTACCGGAATCTTTGTCAATTTATATTTAAAGTAAAACAATTCAAGTTAAACTAGAATCTAATTCTTTAATTTATTTTTTTCTTTATTTTTATTATCCAATTTCTAATGATTTCAGCAAAATAGAACAACTTTAGTTGTTTGCAAACAGGAAATAAAATATAACAGTTCCGCAGTAACGAGTTTTTAAACCGGAAGTTTCGGTCCATTTTGAAAATATACTTAAAATATTAGGTTTTTTTTATTTATGGAAGGAATATAACTTTAAAAATTACGGAATATTGTTATTGTCATAATATATCATTTTCCCAAATGACAAAACAAGCAAAAAAAGTATTTCTTATTAGAAGTTATTGTTTCAATTTTTTTATTATGTTTCAACCACATTTTATTCAAATTTTAGATCATCATTTAAGAGGATAAACATGAAAAAATTAATTTTAAAGATTTTCTTTAGAAACACGTTCTTTAAAATAAAATAGCAGTTGTATACTTTCAAATTAATTTTAAAACTCTGGAATTTTCAGTTCTTAAATTTTTTTTTTTTTTAATCACCCCAAGCAAGGCGGTAAGGCCACTGGTGTGCAGGGGGCTACGAAAGAGTGAATAGATTGGAAAAGAGAAAGCCGGAAACTGCGTCCTAAACAGGGAACAAGGGATGAGCCTCTACACCTGTTCAATAGACGTGGGTGGAGTGTGAACCGGGCGATAGTTCAGTCTATCTACTCCAACTGAAAAAAAAATGAAAGTGAAAAGATTGGAAAACCACATCCTAAACAGGGAACAAGGGATGAGCCTCTACGCCTGTTCAATAGACGTATGAAAATTATAAGAATTCTTGTTACTTCTAACTAAAATTATCTTAGATTCTTGTTTGAATCAAATATCGTTACCTAGATTAATAATTTGCTATGAACTCTTAACCGTTTTTTAAATGCGACTTTTGACTTCATTTCAAATATGCACTAAACTTACTAACTTAAAAATACTTATTTTATCCGGATTCAGAGTTCTGTAAGGTTAACTTTGCCCGCCATTGACTTAAACCATTCTCTACTTTTATTCATTTGGCTATGTAAAAATCTAAACATTCCTGTATTTAAAAAAGCAACAGCAACAATTTATTTATTGTACTACCCATTCCCATGGATAGAAACCATTGCGACAATTTATTAATTGCTCAGTATAGCGGTTGCTATGTTTTTCTTACTCACATTCGGTCCATGTCATTTACTGGCCTGCGATTGGGTCACTACTGTTCTTGTATAGGACAATTTAGTAATCGCAGTCGCCTTTAATCTTTCGGCTCTGAAGCAGCTCTTTCATATGTGTGTACATTTTTATGTAAACAAAGTTTTTTTTTCCGCGCTTGCTGTTTGATCCACTCTCTTTCCTTATAAGTGGCGACTTTCAGCAAGCTTGTCAGCAGGCTGGCTGAGCGACTACACGTAAGTTTCTACTCATAACTTACTTAACGCACACACAGACACAGAACTTTGTCTTCTGTCTGAACATTTTCACCAAGAACTTTTGAACTTTGAACTCTTGACCAAAGTTTGTTTTTAGTTACCATTACATTCAAAGTAATTGTATTTTTCATGTTATTTGTTCTTACATGAAAATCTTTCTAACAATTAGAACAAACCTTTTCAGCGCAAGAAAAAAACTTTCTTCATTTAATTGATTTTGGTCAACAAACTGTTAAAGGGGAACAACTCTTTCCTTTTACTCTATGTATACAACTATTAGATGTTTTGTTTGTTTAATGTTGTATTTATTTGAATATACATACTTATTTATGTTGGTTACAAATTGGAGTTGTCTTTATTTTTCTTGAATCGTATGTTGGACGAATCGTAATATACATGGTAAAGGACCTCAAAATCCTCTACACTCAGGACATTACATACATTCACCGAGTCAGCAACAAAGAGTTCATAAGATAAATTGCTAAAGAATAAAATAAAAGTAAATTCCCTCAGGATTCACCGAAATGGAGGGAAGATGATGAATCCAAACGGAATAATCGGCAACGAACCCGGAGTGAAAAACAAATCATGAATTTAGAAAATTGTACGGACTTCCCATGTGTTTGTGGTCGGAAATTCAGGTCCCAAAAAGGAAGCAAAGATTCACCGTACAAAAATGGGTTGTGCTTCTTTAAAAACGGTTTAGAAGCATCGCTCTGTCAAGGGACTGCAAGGAAATCTACGTGTTTAAAATAGGAAAATGATAGGCCACCAACCAAAACGAACAGACGTCAAAGATTAATGCAGGATTTGAGAAACAAAAAAAAAAAAAAAAAAAAAAAACTAAAACAGCAAATCCGTTTCGCAAAGAGGGCTTGCTTAAAATCTGGCAGGACCTTAAAGAGAAACACAACGCTCTTAGCAGAGCGGAAAATCTAAGGAAGAGACGAGTGAAACGAAGGAAAGACCAAGAACGTTTCTTTCAGGAACTTTATGCGAAGAACATATTTGATAAACCATAATAAAAACAGAGAAAAATATTCTAGAGGAACATTCAAGAGTTATGCACTCTGATCCCAAACGACATATTCCTCTAGATCATAGTTTGGCCAGCCGTTTCTAAAGTGAAGTTTGACGTGAAGCCACCCACACGCAAAGAAATAAGACGTATAGTCAACAAAAGTAGGAATAAATCTACGTCTGGCCCTAACGAAATGTCTTTTCTTCTAAATAAAAATGTCCTACACTTTTTAAATGGTTACATACTAACTTAAAATTGGCATAGAAAAAATTACCATATCAGCCAACAGTGGGTGATAGCTGATGGGGTTTACATACCAAAAAAAAAGAATTCCAAGCACATCGGTCAATTTCGGCCAATTTCGCTTCTCAATGTAAAAGGAAAGATATTTTTCGCAGTTTTGGCATCAAGGTTGCCCAAATACCTTCTCGATAACGAGTATATCGATACTTCAGTACAGAAGGGAATAGCTGGTTGCTTAGAACATGGAAATATGATCTGGGAGGCTATTCAAAAAGCAAAAATTAAAAGAAAAGATTTGGATGCGATTTGGTTGGATTTGTCTAATATCTACGGATCAGTACCTCATCAAATGATACAATTACCACATTCCCGAGGAAATATCTAATATGCTAGGAAATTATTTTTATGGTTTCCTCATGTGTTTCACTATAATAGACTATACAACTAAGTGGAGTAGACTTGAAGTTAGAATTGCGATGGGATGTACAGTGTCACTAATACTTTTCGTTCTAGCAATGCAGCTGATTCTCAAAGCGACAAGCAACAAGGCTGATGTTGTTGAGCTTGGTGGAGGTTGTCAAATGCCACCAGTGAAGGTGTTCATGGATGACACTACAATCCTCTCATCCAAAGTAAGCTCAACTCGCAAGATATTAAGCTTGATAGACGACCTGATAAGTTGGTGTAGAATGAAATTTAAACCAAACAAGTCCAGAAATCTTTCTCTTAGGAAAGGAAAATTGAATCAAAAATCAGTGAAAATTTTAGGTTGGTGGTATGATCAATCCTTAAAAGATACCAACCCAGCGAAAGAAACATACAGATCATTACAAGATCTCCATAAGATAGATCTTTGTCATCTTAAAGGAAAATACAAGGTATGGTGATTAGAGCATGTACTCGTTCCAATGCTACTATGGCCCCTACTTGTATACGAATTTGGAATGATCCGCGGTATCCGAACCAATTTCAGTAGCGTTGAATCTTTTCTCCATCAAAAGTCCCCTGACATCCTAGCTAATATCAACCCCTCAATTCCCTCTTCTAACTTCTCTACCCCTGGCTACCTTCCCCTCTTCAGAAAGGACTCCACATGCATGGGCTTGAAGTTTACGTCAGTGAACGCCTTCCTCTAGCCAGGATGATTTCTCTTGAATCCTCACATCATTCTTATATGTGTTTCCGTCTCTCCCTTCTAAGCTCAGTTAGCTCTTCTTTCTCTACCGCTCCCCATCATCTCCCGACTGCTCCGTTCTTGACAGCATGTCCAACAATATTGACAAGGCCATTTCCCCACACCCGTTTGCCCATATATTTGTGTTTGGCGACTTTAACGCCCATCATGCTGAGTGGTTGCATAACTCCGTCACAAAACTTGCTGGTGTACACGCCATGAATTTTTCTATCACTCAGTCCCTTACACAGGTGGTGGAGTTATGCGTTTCTGTAATAACTCTAACAGACACAATTCACTACTGGACCTCCACCCCTGACTCTTGCAATGTCAAGCAACTCTGCCCTCTCAGAAACTCTGACCATGCGTTAGTTTCCGTCAATCTCTCCTTCCACCTCCACCCCACCCAAGAACCTCAGACCAGCAGAATATCTTGCTGCCCAAAAAGAGTCGATTGGGACTCGTTCCGTGATTTCCTGAGTGACATCCCTTGGAATAAAGTATTTAGCCTTCCTGTTGAAGACTGTGCCATTAGATTGTGGGTGATATGGTGGTGTCTTGCATGGGATGCATCTACTTTGTTTCAACCACGCACAGAAGTTCTCATCGCGAAATTCGGATGCATTTCGGTGACTCTTATCCGGGGTACTTCAGTCCTTGAGAATATAGTTTTTAGTATTTGCTTTATTGTGGTGGCTTTTCTGTCTTTTACTCTGACAAATTCTGGCCATCCTGAATATAAGTCTACTAATACTAAGAATAATCCCTATCTCCGAAATGTGTGTGATCCATGTGGACCCTAACCCATGGATCTGCTTCCTCAGGCCATGAGTGAATTTTTGCTTGCTTGAAGTTTTTATTTCCGCATATTTTAGGCATCTCTTAAAGTATTCCTATACATCTTTTGAATATCTTGGTCACCAAGTTTATAACTTTAGTCTTTTTCGCGTTGATGTTACGCAACAATGTACATTATCATATTTTCCTTTTAATATCTCCCTTATCAGTATTTGTAGAGCTACTATTCTATCTTCATTGCATATTATGGCATTTTCTATGGTTAGTTTGTGCTTCGTTTCCTTAAAGGATCGCTCTACCATCGAACAATTGCTCAATATATATATATATATATATATATATATATATATATATATTCTCTCGATTATTCTGCTTAATATTGGGTTTTGCTTTGTTTCTATTTCGAATTTATTTAAAAGAAGAACGTCCATTTCTATCCAGTGTATTATTTTATCTCCAGTATTTTCTTGTTTTCCTTGTTTTATTATTGAAATGTAATCTTGAAAAAGCGTCTACGTGAGGAATAGTATTCCCTTTTACGTATACGATGTCAAAATCGAGTACCATGATTTTTATTGCCTATCTTAAAATCCTTGATTATGTGACGTTTGGCAATTTTTTCGGGTTAAGTATGAATTCTAATGGTTCGTGGTCCGATTCTAGTAAGATTTTTTTTCAATGAAAAATTTTCGTGCTCTTTCCATGCTCTATACAATTGCTAGTGCTTCTTTTTCAATATTCGAGTAGTTTCTTCTAACTTTAACCTTCTTGATATGTACATGATTGGATGTTTTTCTTGTGATAAAACAGCAGCAATCGCATTTTCCCAAGCGTCAGTGGTTAACATTATTTGTTTTTGTGGATCAAACCTTTTATTAATGGTTTGCCCCACAAAATCTACTTTAGTGTTTCAAAAGCGTTTGCTTTTGTGCCCACTGTAATTCACTGTTTTTTTTTTGTTTGTTTTTTTGTTTCTTTGTGTAATTTTGCAAATGACTCTATTATGTCACTGTATCTTGATATGTATTTACTAGAAAAATTTATCAGCCCCAAAAAGGATTATTTTTATTTGTTGGAGCAGCTATTTCTGTTATTTGCTTTATTAGTCTATGGTGATAGGTAATATGCCTTCTTTTAATATTTAATATTCTAAATATGATATCTTCTTAGTCAAAATTACATTTACCGTTGTTTATAGTCAAGTCTGCCTTTTTTAATCTCATTAAAATTTGCTCTATTTTATATTTTAACGCTTCTTTCGTTCTCGCCCCGACACTTATATTATCCTGGTATATTATCACATTTTTTATTTTACCCAATAAAACTCTCAATTGCTTTTTGAAAAATATGGCTGGATGTTTTTATCCCAAACGGTAGACGAGTCCATCTTAATAAGCCTATAGAGATCTTTATAGTGGTTATTTCCTTGAATTTCTCGTCAATTTCTATTTGACTGTATGCTGACTTGAGATCAATTTTTGCAAGTACTCCATTTTTGCTAACTCGTGGTTCACAGTTTCGATATTTGGCAAAGGAAACGAGTCTGAACACATCTGGTGATTTATCCCTATATTGTACTTACCACATATCCTTAAATCTCTGTCAGGTTTCTTTATGGCTACTATCGGTGACGCCCAGTTACTACCACCTTGAGTTACTCTTTCTAGTCTGCCTTGTATCATTTTGTTTAAGTTTTCTACTAATAAAGATAGGATATGAAGTGAAACATTTCTTGATTCTATATACTTTCAGTGATAGTTTTCTTTTAGTCGAATGCTTGCTTTATAAGCTTTCAACAATCCTATTTCATTTCCTTCTGCTTCCATGGAATTGATTAGTTTTGATGTATCTACTTTTAATACATCAATCCCTAATAAACCGAGATCTTTTTTTTTTTTTATTTATTTATTTATTTATTTTTGCATGCTACAACTGTAATATGAATTATTTCAAAACGCTTGTCGGTTTCAAAATTGCCTTGAAATTTACTTATTGTACTTATGGTCGTTCCATCAAATTGCTTTAATTGTACGCTGCTTTTTTTTTTAAATTTAGGTCGTCCTAACTTTATCCAGAATTTTTTTGGTATCAACGTAACTTCAATGCCTTTATCAACTTGCATGTTAAATACTTGGCCATTTATCCTTATTTTTTCTCTCCCCATTTTTTTTATATGTTCATTATAAGTATTTCAGCTTATTCTTCAGAGGGGGTGTGAACAGTTTTTATTTTTTCATAATATAAGGAACGTGTAGCAGCCACAGATCTATTTCCTTTAGCGAATCAGTGCCCCCCGACGAGAGATTCGGTCACTCACTGACCAATCAACGGGCGGAGTGCATTAATTCCTCTCTAGAACTATTTTTCCTAGTCCTGTTTGTAGAACGGAGGAAAGCCAGAGAGCCATGAGCCCGCGGCAGTAACGGACGCTGCCACTGATTCCCCATGGAATGCTTTCGCGGAAGACGCTGCTGCTACCTTCACCATGGACACTTACATACTATCTGCTGCTAAATTCACCATGAACACTGATATATTGTCTGCTGCTAGCTTCACCATGGACACTTACATACTACCAATCTTGTACGTTTACTATGTAATAAACCATTCTTTGTTGTTATTCTAAAAGCAAGTTTCGTCATTCATTTGTGTGCCTAAAAATATAGTGTTGGAGAAATTAAGCATTTCCCATAACCCTATAAACGAAAACAACAAAGACATAAATATGTGTATTACTTAAAAAGTAATGCATGATTAGCAATTAATTTTTTACTGAATAAAGATTAGGGTGTAATGCATAAATATTATACAAAGTTACAAAAATTTACATAATAGTTTTTTTTTTAATTAAAAATTAATTGGAACAAAGTAGATATAGTATGTCTCTTCAATTCTTCAATACAGGCCTTGTTAACCACAAGAATGCAAGAAGAGTTAAAACAGTAGATTTTTCACAAATTATAGTCAGTACTATGCTGGAAATATCTTAGTAAGCAGGTTGGGTCAGAAAACAGGTAGAAATTAGTATGATTTCACCTGTCACAGAAAAATGCATGCAAGCTGAAAGAAGTTTACAAAACACAAGAGGCCCTGTACAAAACAATTTTGTTTCTCACATCTGTAATAATTGCATTGCAGGTCACATGCTGGCTTCAAGTGCTGCTGTCGTGCTTATAAAAACTAAAAACAGTGATCAAAATTGTTAGTGATGTTCATACCCATTTAACGAGTTAATAGCAATCATATATATATATATATATATATGCTCTCATTACGATTGAGCTCTCTGGAGAAGAAAATTTTAAAACGTTTCTACTTCTGCTATATGCGTGACTCTTCAGAAATGAATTGAGTTCTTTCGGTGACTGGTGTGTGTATACACTGCTTATATACAACATGTGAAAATTTCCCTTCTCTGATTCCATGCATCGATGGCTTAGGGAGTAGCGACTCTGACTGAGACCAAATTAGTCGAGTTTCGATCCCGGCCAGAAGTAAGTGGATGTGTCTAGCCACACTGATGAGCTGTGATACAGTGAAACAGGCTTGTATATGGATGACTAATATATATATATATATATATATATATATATATATATATATATATAAACTGAATTGAAGTGAGAGCCAGCTAACCTGAATTACTGAATTCGACCTTCATGCCATGCAAATTTTGAAGGAAGCAATGCTTTGTTAATTGGAAGGAAACAGATGTCTTGGTAATGGGTGAAGAAGATAAATCCGACTCCTTCATGCTGGATGGTTTTATATAAAAACCCATTTGCTGATGAGAGTAGGAGAATTTGTCCGGCTACCTGCCACCTGGCAGGTATGTACGACTAGAAAAGACAAGTTTAGACATGCTGAGACAACATTACTGTTGTTACTTTGAGTTTTACACAAATTTTTGTAAATGTTCAGGCAACTTTGTTGTAGACTTTTTTTTTTTTATAAGCGTTTCACCCCAGCAAGGCATTTCACTGCCACTACTGCACAGGGGGCTACATAGAGTGGAGGAAGGATGGTTAAATATAGGAAATGTCAGAGGGTGGGTGATAGGCGGGTAAGGATACCGAGAATGGTTAAATATAGGAAATGTCAGAGGGTGGGTGATAGGCGGGTAGGGATACAGAGAATGAGGGTTGGGTAGATGAGAGCATGTGGGAGAAAATTTACTGACAGGAATAATTTGAAACAAAAGCTGAAAGAAGAGCAAAAGCAATTTTCTTCAAAGAAATGAAAGATCCCGAGAGGGATATTTAACAGTTGAGAATACCAGTAAATCTTTCTTATTTTTCATCTTCCAGAGACTTCCTTAGTTCAACAAATTGTGCTATTAAAAATTGCTTGGTGTGCTACATGTTCTATAAATTGTCGACCCCTGAATTAGACTACATACACAGAGGATTTGATTATAGTGCTGAAGTATTAGAAGAAAACATATTTCTATATGTGTGGGTATTTGTGAAAATAAACCGAGAAACTTAATTGTTTCATCCAACAGTGACAAATTTAACAAAAACAAAAAAAGAATCCAGATATGTTCAACATCATTTTTATTGAAATGCTGATATTAAAGAGTTACCTCAGCCCAAGGGAGGTAACTATGCAAACAGTCATAATGCAACTCTGTTAAGGCTAATGGTATTGCCTCACTCATTAGTAAATCTACATTGCATGAACAATTCAGTACACTTCGGTAAAGATATCACTATTTACACACAGACGTACATAGATAAGTACAAAAATACACATATATGTATACAAAGGAATAAGTCAATGTTAGTATATTTTAAGATTTGGTGGACATGTTTGATTACTTTTAATTTTTATTGTTTTAATTTCATTTTCTTTGAAAGAATAAATATATTTCATTGCTTATCCAGTCGTGTCAATTCTTTAATTTTGTTCATTTTTATTATTTTCGTTTTTTTTTTCTGTTTCCTTTCTTTCTTTTTGTTGTTGTGGTAATTAAAACTGGGTCAATAATAGCAAAGTGAAAAAGAAATTAATGATTAACAAAAAGGAGATACATTTTGGCAGCTTGTTTAATAAGATTCCTCAGTTTGAGATTTATTTTTATTTTTGGAAGAATTTGATTCTATCAAAAAGTTATTAGTATAATACTGAAAATAATCTTCCACAGAATTTTGTTTTTATATATTTTTTAAAAAAATTTTTTTCATTAAATATATTTTCTAAGTTTAAATCAATAAAAAGTAAAGAATGTATTCCTAAGTAAATAAAAAATCTTTCAATCAAATTAAAAAATTTTCATTACTTCACATAGAATGCAGGACCTGAACTTATAAAAAGTAGACATCTACAGAAATGGTTACCATTTACTGAAACATGTTATCCAGTTATAAGTAAGCCTGCATTTTCTAAAATAAATATAAGTATTAATCTAAAAAGTGTTTTCAGCAGCCAATTCTGTTATCAACTAAAGAAATATTCGAAATAAAATCAAAAGCAATCAATGGATATTTCAAAATTAAATTTTTAGAAATTGCAATTAATGGATGTAGAGAAAACAATGTTTTCAAAGTGTTAAAATACAATTAAATAATTTCACTTGAATCATTTTAACTTTACAAAAAATCATAGCAACTGTAAAAAGTTATTTTATAGGAACATTTTAAATATTTGCTTTTTAAAATCAGTTCCAGAATAATTATTTTCTCAGAATATTTTTGTTAAATAAATGTGGACACAGTCATCATAATATTGCAATGAAAAAACTTATTAGATCCCAGACCTAATAATCTGTACCTTTCTTCATTGTATATGTATACATATATGCATGTGTATGTGTTCTATATAGCTATGTAGGTATGCAATTCCAGTAATACCTCTTCAAGCGTTTGACAAGTTATGTATGAGAAAACATTTTGCCAAAAAACATTTCACTATTTCAGTTTTTTCTTGCATCATCTCAATGATTAGTACTAGTTATAATTTTTCATTTAAATTAAAATAAATTTGATTTTATACAAGAAAGGCACTTTGGTGAGCAAAAAGCAATGACAATTTTTTTTTATTATTAAATTTTTTTTTGCTGTGAGTGAAATTTTAAAAAAAAACAAAGATAAAAAGTCATGTCAATAATTCTTTCCCAAAAATTCAAGCAATTTGTTTAAAAAGCACAAAAATGTGTTCACATTTTGTATTCATTTCATTTGGCCAAAAGAAAAATCATTTAATATTCAATAGACAGATAAATAAGAAAAATATTTGCATTGTGTGTAAGCAAGAAAGAGATCAGGGAATCCACTTTATTTATACAAATATTTTTTATGCTAAAAACGTTTATTAGGTTAGACTATAATTTTGACATAGTTAACATTTTGATAGCTAGTGTTCCATATTTTCTTGTTTTTGGTTTTGTTAATTTTGTAAATTGCTTGAAAACATCAAGTAACTTCAGATTCAACATATATTAAAATAACCCTGTCATCTGCAAAATTTTGCTTTCTTGGAATTTTCCAGTTAGTGTGGAAGTTTGATACAGTTCTTTTTTGTTTTGTTTTTTGTAGTTAAGGGAAAAATTAAATAAATTAGAAATATTCAACAGACAGAATTTGGATTTAAAAACGAAACTTTTTTTTTCAAAATTCTAGGATTAATCAAAATTAGCATAGCATGCCTGTCAAAAACAAGGGGGCTATTTACATATGGAATGGCACTTCTACCTATCGTCAAAATACCTGTGCATTCTACCTAGAATCAAAATGTCACTTCCTGCCTAAGATCAGTGCCGTATTTGTGCATACTGTGAAAAGCATTGCACACACACACACATATGCACACAATATAGACATGAACTGTCTATAAAAGCATTACACACACATGCATACAATATAGACATGAACTGTCTATCTGTCCATTTCAACATGACAAGAAAACTGGAAATAGCTAGGGAGTGGTGGAAGAGAGCATGTAAGACAATTTGAGAAAAATGAAAAGAAAAGCAAGAGAAAACGGAAGGAGGTATGAATGGAGACAGAAGCTATAAAGAAATATCTCCTTTACTCCTATAAAAGTGGGTGAAGCTTCACTTAATGTTTTCTTTTGGGGACATGAGATACATCTTAGTTAGATGTGATGGTATTGATATACAACATTTCCCTCAACAAGAAATTTATAATTTCCTTAACTGTAATGTTTACATTTAACTTGATTTGATTAGCTGATATTTAATTAGTTCTATTAACAACTCTCAATCTTTAAAGAAGCATGAGACTAATACGGGGGGGGGGGGCAGGTCTTAATAAACAATGCGAGGGATGAGAATTTGTCTTGATAAGCACTAAACTGAAGTTCTTAATAAAAGTTCTTAATTAAGAAAATTATTTAAAGAGTCAAAAAAGCAAAATTAATTAGCAGGTTGTTCTTAATATGCTCAGAGTGGGGTCAGAAAATTTCCTAAAAAATGCCTCCCCAATGTCTATTAAGTATCTAAGAGAAAATACAAACAAAAGGTGTGCCTGAGTGCATGAAAAACTTACTCAACAATGCTTTCCTAATTGATTGACATCTAGAATAAAAAATATCTTGAGTTACCACATTTTTAAAAAAAAAGGCTATACTCTCTCTTTTAGAAGTGACTGGCTATTGTCAACTAGGCCCTTTATTTCTCATCAAGAAACCACATCAGATGACAATGTAACAAGAAGTGGATGTTTACTTTTTTTCATATGAAGAGAATATAAGAAACCAGAGTTTTTGAGTGAGTTAACTTCATTACATCACCTCTGACTACTACTTTTGTAATGGCATAGAATTATATATGTATATATGAGGGCAGCAGTCCTTATTTTATACATGTTTTATTGAATGTGATGGATAGGGAACATTTTGTAAGATTTTATTCAGTTTTCCTAATGTCCTTACAGCTTTGCTTTTTATAGAACTAAGAGTGTGTAGAAGCTGTCTGAAGTGACTAGTATCCCAAGTTCTTTTGGATAATTCTTTAACCATTTTCAAGGGGTTCATTGTTAGTGTGCTATTTAATATATATAGACACACACACACACATATATATATATATATATATGTGTATATAAGAAAAGTATTAGGGAAATTGTATACAAAGTGGAAAATATTTAAAGATTTACTTCTGATATCCTTCAGAATTTTATTGGACTAAATTTGTTTTGCTGGTATGATTACATATTTTGCTGATATGACTACATATGAGTACAAAAGAGGAGTGCTGGGAAATTTTAGAATTATTTTTTTGATCTATCCGAATTCATACAGAATCTTTTTCCTTTTTTTTTCCATCACTTTTGTAAGTAGGTATTCTACATTGTGATATTAGAAGATCAGCCAGGAATGGTGAAATGTGTAAGATTCAGGGCACAAATTTACTGTGAATGACCTTGCGATTAAGGTACTCTATAGACATTTATATCATGGTGAATTATTTTCTCTTTTGATCAGAGTAGCAATTTTATACCAAAATTGTGGTCAGTCTTGTCACAGCTGGCAACCAATGCATTTGGTGTATAAAATGTCCCTTTTGTGTTCATATAATCTTGTATTTTGATTACTTGAGGTTTCTCCTATGTATTTTTTGTGACAATTATTACTGGTAATGGATTAACCTCCTTTTTCAGGTTTTAGCTTATTGGTCTGTTTAGTACTGACTAAGTCTTTTATTGTTTTTGATATAGTAGTAGTAACAGTTTTTATGTTGAGTTTAAACAGATTCTTTTTGACTGTAGATCTGATCGAGTTAGTAGGCAGGATAATATACTATTTTGATTCATTGGGTTCCTCAGAAGGGAGTTGTGTTTTTGTTTTGGAATATTTTATTTTTGTTTTGTATTAAATATAAAATACTTAGGGTACTGAAGAATTTTGAAGGTGTTTCCAAAGTATTTCTTCTCTTTATGTAAATAATCCAAGCTGCATATTTTTAGTGCTCATGCATAGAATCCAATGATTATACCAAATTTTATTTTGTTGTTATGATGAATATATATATATATATATATATATATATATATATATTTGTTATTTACTATATATATATATATATATATATATATATATATAAGATATTTTGTGTATAAGTTCAATTTCTTATCCTATTAATTGTAATTCTTAATGAACTGTTATTCAGAAAGATTTCAAACAGGACAAGGTTTTTATTTAATCCAAAGTCTAGCTGAAGATTTCACTGACAGTTTAATTTCTGAGTCTTGAATTAAGTACTTCAAGTGTGAAGCAAAAACATTCTGGAAAATCCAATATTAATGAAGAGCAGGTTAAAATATATGACAGAGTTTGGTTTATTGGATTAATCTTATAATTATTTAGTAATTTCTACCGTAACCAAATAGGGTTCACTATTTTCAATTTACCCCAGTCATGCACACACATATTAGGCCCCTCCCACTCACGAAAAATATAAACATAATAATAAAATAAATATTATAATTTCGAAAATGTTCAAAATGAAGCATGCTGTTTTTGTCAAATCATTTTATATTTTTTCTCTTTTTGTTTTTTTTGTTTTTTTTTATATTTTGTAATTTTTAAAAGTTTTTTGCTTTAATGCGTCCCATGTGCTTCCCCCACAAGCACATTTTTCCCATGATCCCTCAGGCAGCAACACACATACACATTTGTTTTTTATTTTGTTTTTCTGGAAGGAAAAATAAACATGTAATCAAACTGACAACATCCTTCCAGGATTTTTTTCCCCCCTCCACTCATTTCATGAAGCTGGTTTTTGCGGCTTGGGCATTGCTTTGTTATTTTCATGAGTCCGCAGTTTTTGGTACATACTCTGAACATATGTAAAGACACACTTCCAGTCTGGATTTTTCATTTTCATCATATCCTCTGTGTCCAACAGAGGTGCAATATCAGCCATCTTCCTGATAAAATAAAGAAAGAAAAACAGAATTTTAAAAATGGACGATGAAAGACAGCTTCATTAAACAGGAATATTTAAAATAATTTCCAAACAAAAAAAACATCTCAAATTAAATATAAACTTAATAAATCTTTTGTGATTAAGAAAAGACTTGTGGCAAGAGAGATGTGGTTCTACAGAAATAGGGTTGCTGGTATCCAGGGCAAGGGGAACTTCAACACCCTTAGAAGTATAATTTTTCAAAATTTTCATAAAAAAAAAAAAACTGAAAATGTAGACTAATGAGTTTAATACAACTTAATACAAGCCAAAGAATCATCCTATCAAACACATGACATGGTGGCATAATGGCACCCTCAACATAGACGGTGCTCTGGGTGACTGCCTGAGTTGCTAGTACCTTGAGCTAGGCCTGATGCTGGGAATAACATGGATGGAGTATGTAAGCAATGAGAAAGTTTTAATGAAAAAGGTATTAATCCATTGCTTCTCCCCTAACTATGGGTTAATTAGTAGGACTTGTATCAATAAAATAATAATTATTTTAAAAAATTTTTACAATCTAAAAATAATCAGTCAGTTAAGCATCATACTTGATACACATTTGGGTGAACATGTCTCTTTTGAGACATGACTAACTAGGCAGAATATTTTCCCTCGGTAAGTTGCCATTTTTTGCAGTAGACTGGTTGCCAACCAAGGCTATAGAACCCAATCTGTCCTGCATAGCAAGAGAGAGAAGAGATGGATTAATACCTTTCTCAAAGGTATTTGTGCGTAAGTGAATTAAATAAATTCAGCTGGAATCCTTACTCATCACTCTAATTGCACATTCTAAGCTGATATCTATCGCACACAACAGACACCTTAAAAATATTACCTGACTTTAAATAACCTGTTAAAAGTTGAAAAAATAGGCCATAAAAACTAATCAATCAATCTTGTAACTCTTTAGAAAGTATTTGTTATGTCGTGAGTAAGAATAAATAACTCAACAACAGGTTAATTGTTGTATTCCATGAAAATAGTATTTACAAAGGTTATTAGTATCCAATACAAGAATAAAGGTTAATCGTCTCAACCGTCGTAAGACGTAGTATGAGCAATGGGTACTTCCGGGTCGTCACCGGAAGTCTACGACTGACTTGTCGAATCGGCTGCTCGGCACACTCTCCTACGTAGATGCCACCATTACTTTACATAGTAATGGAATAGTCCATTATAGCCAAATAGGCGCGGGCATCCCAACAGTATCAGACTCCTACAGGCATGCTCTGTCATTACAAAAGTAGTCAAAATCAGAGCAAAAAATGGAGTATTACTGACGTATCTGAGTTGGAGCTGCTCAATCTTCACTCCTCAAACTTTGACAGAGTTCAAAAGTGATTATACAGGCTCATGGGTGATGAATTATATTCTACCCTTGCACCATTTTCACAAGAATGAAACATTTCTAGCTTGTATCTACTCTGTTATGTTTTCCATTGAAAATGTTCAAACAAATTACATTCTTTTGCTTCACCAGTTCAGACTTTTATAGCTAGAACCTGCCACATTACATACATGAAATCAAGTCATTGTCTTTGTATTCCTTTTGTAAGAAGAAAGTTCAACTCAGACAGCCTCTTCCTCAGAACTGTCACTTTGAAAAACTGACTCCTGAGAGGACGTTCTCCTGAGAGAATGCTCTCCTGATCACTACAATCTCAAACTCTTTAAGTCTAGGGTCAGCCATTAACCATCTTACTTATCCTCATAATATGCACTTCTTACTTCCTCCTTTTATTGCCTTACAACAACCTTTATCAGTAACCTTCTACCTTGAGTGGCTCTTTGGTCTTGTATCGAGTGAAAAGTAATATTAAAATCATCAAAAAGAGAAACATATATACTGAGAAAATAAGCACATGAAAACTAATTTCTCAACAGTAATTTTTAATAATCGAAAATTATAGGTGTCAGGGAAATAAGAAATCAAAAGAAAGTTTCACAGGTGGAAAGTATGAGAAAAGAAACCATAAGAACCCTAGAAAAGACAGTTACATCTAGCTAGTTCAACAGTAAAATGATGGGACCTAGTTGCAAGTCCAGTAGCACACTTAAATTCATGCAATCAAGACATGAAGAAGTAAAGTTCATCAGAACACTTCCCATAAAAATATTGGTAAAAAAGAGAGAGGGAAATTATCTTCCATCAGTGAGAATTCAACTGAAGTCAAGATGCCAGGTGAGGATCAATTAAATTGCAGACCCTGAAAAGATTAGGATTAAGTATATTACAGACCCTTCTTTATATTTTGTCAAGAATATAGTGTGAGTACCTGATCAGATAAAGCAACAGTATTCAATGCATGGACAAATGGTAAATTTATAAATGTGCAATGGATTTGATGAGAAAACTTGTTTGACACGATTACACCAACTTTCCGAGCAGTCGACCTAGCAACTGATTTGATATAATCACTTCAATTCTTGTCAGTGGAAAATGTGAGGCCAGGAAGTTACAATGTGTTGCTCTCCTGATGGTTAGCATCAGCAATGCTGATGGCAAGTAGAAAAGCTTTCTCTGTGGTAATTAAACGAATTAGAAAGAATAAGAGAGAGAGAGCAGTTTTGTTTTGGAGACATTAAAATTAAAAAGTTATTTCTTGCCCCAGTTAACCACAGATTCGAGAAAAGTTGCCAGTTTTACTTTGTTAGATCTTTCAGAATTGTTACTAAAACAGGTGTAAATAACTTTGTCATCTAGTTGAAGAATGATGATATCAGGACAATCATTATGAAGACCAGAAACGTAGGTTCAAGTATAGATCCCTGGGGGGCTGCCAAAGAAAAGTTGACACTATTTAACTATCTTCAATGTTGTCATAAACTCAAAATTACTTACTCAGCAGTTTTGAATGCCAAATCAAAATTGTGTCTCCTTTTTTAGGGTCCAAGGCATCAAAGTCAAAGGCGTCAGGGTAGAAATGGTGAATCAAAGCACAAAATGCAATTCCATTATTCCAACTGCTTGAGAAATTGGTAATGGCAATTTTCTAGAAGAACAAAATGACATAAAATTAATTTTAGTACCATTCAAGTATAGATACCTGGAATTTATACATGTATACACAGTGTAACCCGGATATAAGAGAGCTGCCGGGACCAGATAAAATTGTCTTATATCAGGGTTTCTCTTATATCAGAGTTTGGTCTATTTCATATACATTATATATACATTTTATATACATTTATATACATTACCACAGGCTCTAATTTGGGACCAGAGAAAATCTCTCTTATATCCGACTTTATCTTATATCAGGGTCTCTTATATCAGGGTTTACTTAATTCTACAAATAACCCTATCTTTTCAGTAATGCTGGTATTAATTCCTGACCACTGACAATTCCTCTTTTCTAGATTTTCTATGCATTTCAGTAGTAAAATAATTAGTAATGTATTTACATTGGACATGTAATGATCTTATTTTTTCAGTAATGCCTGTATCCATTTTTAACCAATGACAATCCCACTCTTCCTAATTTGAATTCGAATGAAAACTGAACTTATTTGTTTGATAAATCCTTCCTATAATATTATCAGTTATATAAATAATATGTAAAAATTTAGACCTATAGGATTTTTATATTGCCACTGCTATCGATTTAATATCCCTTCCCTCCTCAGTGATGCTTATTGTTTTAAAAAAACGATGATTAAAATTTTAATAAAATCTAAAGATACAAAAGTGAATTTATACATTTTCTTTGTTCTTGAGAACTGAGAAACAAAAATAATAAATACCATTTATCACATTACTAATGGTAAGAATGTTTATTTACACTATTTAGGATATTATTTATTGGAACGTTTGGCAAAAATGTCGGTTGATACAAACTTTATAAAATGATGAATGATAAGGATTTCCTTAGAATTGGTTCCCATATTATAATAGTTTAGTAAATGTTTATAAATTTATGAATAAAAAAAGTATTTTCATTTTTATTTTTTTATAAATTGGTGAATGATAAATATTGCACTATATTAGATTTTAGAAGGTTATTAATATAAAATTATTCTTGAAATAAACAATATAATAAATAGTGATAAATATTTTTGTTGTAAATTCTCAAGAAAAAAATTAGGTTTTTATTACAATTCTAATCATTGCTTTTGTAAACAAAAATTATTGCTGAGGAGTGAAAGTAGTTAAAATAATAGCAGTGTCAAGGTAAAAACTGTCTATTTGGCACACTGTTTCTTTGTAGGTACAAAGGTTCAAGTTTGTGAAAATAGACATTGTTATTAAATTTATATATATATATATATATATATATATATATATATATATATATATATATGAATGTAAATGAAGGTCTACTATAGTTGAGATCATAGTGTCAATGAGAACTCCACCATCTTTTTATAGGAATTGTTTCACGAGGGCTGAATTTGAATTCAAAGTTCTCCATCTTCTAGACTGTTTGCCAGACAAAGCTGAAGGGCACAGTCTGTGTTACTATTTAATCCATAGTTGGAGGTTCTGAATTCAGAGTTCTCTATTTCCTAGACTGGTTGCTAAACAAAGCTGAAAAGCACAGTCTGTGTTACTATTTAAACTATAGCTTGAAGTTTCAAATTAAGAGTTCTCCTTCTCCTAGACTGGTTGACAACCAAGGCTATAGAACCCATTTTGTCTGGTTATTTAACCCATAGCTTGGAGGAAAGATATGGATTCATATATTTCCCAAGGGTATTTGCATGTAAGTGATTCTAACAAACTTGACTGTTCTGCATTATTCTACTCTGCTTTCATATATATATATATATATATATATATATTACCTGCCATAATTATTAGGCCATTCCAGTGTTTAAAAAAATGATGTATTTCATACTATTTTTTAGTACTTATTGCCAAGTGAATAATTGTAAATGAAAATAGAATGGTTCTTTTGCGAATACTGCACAATAACATGTGCATCAAATGAATTTATAAATATTTAATAATTACCTATATTGTAGTTTCATCAATGAAAGAATGAAGAAAATTTAGGGTGATTCAGATGAGTTTATCTTTGCTTCTATTCCTTGTAAAATTTTGAAAAGTAATAATAACAAAAGCCTTTTAACACATCAAGTTTCAAGTGCTAGAATGTTTTTAAATCATTTCAACCAAGACATACATTCAAAGATTACACTCTTCATTCAGGTAACCAAAAACTTTATACAAAACATCCGGAAAATATATTTGATAATTCACAATTATATATTTACATATTTTTCTTTATTATTCTAGTATAGCAATAGAGAAATAAACAAACATAAATAATAACAAGACCAACATTTCTTCTTCTTTCTTTTATGTACCTTGTCCCTTCAGGACGTAAGCGATCATGGCCTTCCATGTTACCCTATCCCTGGTGGCTCTTAGCACGCTTTCTCCTGTAACATCTCTTAGCCCCCGTTCTGTCATCCACCTGCTCAGGCCTTTTAAATATGTTATCTGCTGCTTTCCTCTGTCTCTTTTTCCCTCTATCTGGCCTGTTAGTATCAGGTTCTCCAAGCCCTCCTTCCTCATTGCATGTCCCAAGAACTTTAGTTGTGTCTTCCTGATGCTCAATATTAATTTCCTTTTCGTTTCCATCATTTTCTAAATCTTGTCATTGCTCATATGCTCGGTCATAAATATGGCATTCCTTGTCCTAGTGTCTTTCACGAACCCACACTGTTGAAATTTCACCATCTTTAAAATTTGATGTATACTTAAAATTGCTAGGCAAACAAGATATAGTTCGACCAACCAATCAGAAAGCTTACACAACCAGGAATATAAGTCCACAAGCCAATAAGAAACAGAACAGTCTTTGTGAAGCTGATCTATAGATGTGTATATAATCAGATGGAAAAACAACTAAAACCAGAATTGATAAATTAATTATGTCCATTCTTCAAAGTTGCAATCATCATGAAATAACCAGTGTCAAAATGCCACATTTGTGCAATGACTGATGACTTAAGAATGCTACAATGTCTTACTATATGTATGAACATACAAAGTCACATTGTTTTTGGCTTAATTTTGGTCTCATTCTGCTTTGCATTCTATTCATCTGGATTCGCGTCATTAGTTGGTTTATGTGGTTCAATGGAACTTGCATTCATTTGCACCTTGTCTCTTTGGAAATATTACAAAGATGAATTTAGTAAGATATCTAAATAATCTAATAATTAAAGAATTTCTATTTATGCCTTTGGTTTTTTTGGTAATATAATTTGCCTTTAACCTTAAGAAGTAGTCAATGGTGAACATTAAGCAAAAGTCATACTAAAAAAAATTTAATGTTCATGCCTGCAAGTAATAAGAAGAAATGAACTTACATCAGAATATTCTTGAGTCATTGCTTTCGTCCATTCCAGGAGCATCTGTTTAATGGCACTAGGACTGCGAGTGACTCCCCTGCCACGACCACCGGGGGCCAAGCTAGAAAAGACAATTGATTCCAGTTGAATAAGAAATGTTTGTAAAATCTTTGATAAATGTCATGTTTCAAAGTTTATAATCAAAACATAAATTTATTTATTCATGTTTTGATTTTACAAAATCCTAATCAAAAGCAATAAATTCCTGAAGGAATACAGGTTCAATCCTTGTTGAGTAGCATGAGACTTATCAATCTCTAAGCCAATACACTTTAATGTCACTGTGAAAAAGTTAAGAGATGTCTTTCTGCTGCAAATTAGATCTTTTCCTAATTCACTCTACATGTCAAGCGGGTGAGCGTTCAGTAAGCAATACCTAAAATAAAAAAAAAAGTCTATACGATTTACATTGTTCGGACTTTTATCTTCATCTTTGTTGCCATATTCATGATATTTCAGCTGTTGTATGCTCTGACTTTTTTAGGTGATTAGAATTTCAAACTTAACCCTTTATTTCATTCACTAGAGTAGATTGTTCTAGTTCTATGAGTCATGCCTCTTCCAAACTTCTTAGTGTCAATTATCTCTTTTTAACTCAACTCTATAAGTTTTTTACTCAACTCTGCTGTAGCCAGGTATTAAACTCACAACTCTTTGTGTCAAATCACTGGATCTAACCAATGTTTTTAAAGAGTAGTGAGTTCAATACCTGGTTATAGCAGAGGTGAACAAAAAACTCTGAATTGATTTTAAGGAAGATAACTAATACTGAGACATCTGGAAGTGGCATGACTCATGGAAATAGAACAATCTACCCTGGTGAATGAAATAAAGGGTTAAGTTTGAAATTCTAATCATCTGAAGAAGGTCAAACCTACAATGGCTAAAATGTCATGAATATGGCAACAGAGATGAAGACAACAGTCTGAACAATGTAAAAAGTGTAAATAATTACAATACCACATCTCAGAAATATAGAAAAACTAGCAGTATAGCCCAGCGTTGCTTGGGTGTAATGAAATCTTTAAAAATAATCCATGGTCCTGGAGCTCAGACTCTTTGGACGTTGGCACCAAAGACTAAAAAGCAATAGTTGTTTCCAATTGAAGCAAAACTGTAGACTGAAAGCAAAATGAATGGATGTAAGTCAAATTTTGATTTCCTGGTATCGATATCAAATTTTCTGCACTACTGTAAGAACTGCAACCTTGAAACTTCTGAATATCGTTTCTTATGTCTTTGTCTATGAGTGTATCAAATTTGATTAAAATCGGATCACCCCTTCTATAACCCGATTTTTTCAATTATCGATTTTCCAAATTTATCAGGGGTACCTCGATACAAAACCTAGCTAAGAACACTCGCATATGTTTATAGTACAACTGTGTAAATTTTTAAGAAAATCAATACAGCCGTTTTGGAGTCTATAGGTAACGGATATACACACACACAGACACACACACACACAGAGACAAAATTCCATTTATAAATAAGTTTAGATTAGATAAAAAAAAAGTCTTCTGCACATGCATCATATCCAGTCCACAAGAAAAATTCACTTAAAAATCTGAAATACAAAAAGCTTCTATGCTCATCTGATTGCTATTGTGACTTTGGTAAATTCAATGCAATGCCAAACACACTAACTCCAAATTCTTAACTTCACCCAACTCTTCACACACAGAATGCAACCGACAAACTAACTGGTGACACTGGCAAGCTCTCAATATTACTACTGTGATTTCTAACACCTTAAAGACATCACTATCATACTCCAGAGTTCTCTCATTGTCACTACCATGACCTCAGCTACTGACCCACTACCCACACCCGGCCCTATCAACAACACCCTTACACATTAACGCTTTCCTTACCAATGGCAACTAAAGAACCACTTATCAACAATTTTGATACCATTTCACATAACTATGTATATATTCTGAAAATTGATCAACACATGCTGTTGAAATTTTAATCCTTCATTGTTCTTTCCTTTGCAACCAGATGATCGTTATAACACATGGATACACACTAAATCACTTCTTTAATGTCTCTTCAGGATATAGGTGATCATGGCTCTCCACATCTCTTTTTGCTCTTGATATCCCTTCTCCTGTTACCCCGCTCAATCCCCACTCCACCATCCATCTGCTCAACCCTATAAATCTAGAATATAAATATATAAAAACTAGCATGGCCACAAAATGAGGGTCAGTTTATATATTGATTATTACAGAAAATTAATCCCCCACTTTATATTGAAATAATTATTTGTTTATCAAATTCATAGAAGATCATGGCCCTCCACATCTCCCTATCCCTTGTCACTCTTAATACCCCTTCTCCTGTTATCCTACTCAAACTCTGCTCTACCATCCATCAGTTCAAGTCCACCAAGTATGCCATGCATTACTTTCCCTTGTCTCTCTTCCCCTCTATCTATCCCATGTGCCTTAGGTTTTACAAACCCTCCTTCCTCATTCTTCTTCTTCTTCTATGTGCTCTGTCCCTTCAGGACGTAGGCGATCATGGTTCTCCACGTCTCCCTATCCCTTGTGGCTCCTAGTATGCTTGTTCCTGTTACTCCTGGCAACCCCCATTCCGTCATCCACCTGATCAGGCCCTGCAAATATGTTATCCGCTGCCTTCCTCTGTCTCTCTTTCCTTCTATCTGACCAGTCAGTATCAGGTTCTCCAAGCTCTCCTTCCTTCCCATGAACTTCAATTGTCTCTTCCTGATGCTCACTATTAATTTCCTTTTTGTTGCCATTCTTTCCAACACCTCATTGTTGCTTGCATGATATCCGCAGCATCCTTCTGTAGAACCACATTTCTGCTGCTTCCAGTTTTATTCTCATTTTCGATGATATTGTCCAGCATTCACTGCTGTATTGAAGAACTGACATCACATAGCAATCCAGCACTCTTTTCTTTGTTTCTAGTGAATTTTTCCTGTGTGTTAGTACTTTACTCAGCTTCTGGAACGCGTCCTTTGCCATGCCAATTCGCCTTCGGATCTCTGTGTCGCACTTTCCATCTCCTGTTAGAACACTTCCTAGATATTTGTAAGTTTCCTTCTTGTGTCCATCCTCTACAAAACCTTGTCATTGCTCACATGTTCCATCCATGGTATCCTCAGCAACCTTTGGTTGCTTCAAGTCTTTCCTACATCTTTGATGAGATTGTCCAGCATTTGCTGCAATATTGAACAACAGACATCACATAACAATCTAGGACTCTCTTCTTAAATATTTTCCTGTCTCTTAATACTCTACCCAGCTTGGCCATACCAGTATACCTTTGGATCTCCATACACTTCCCAGATATTGAAATTTTTACACTTTTTGATTTTAGTATCCCTAACTTGTAATTGGCATTTTGGGTTCCTCTTTTAACTGATTATCATGCATCTGTTTTCTTTTAGTTTATATGTAGTCCTTTCTTTCCACTTCCTGTAGAAAGTTTTGTAGTTTATCTGTAGCTGCTGTTAACACTGTGTCATCTATGCATCTTATATTACTCAGACTGTGACCACCAATGACAAATCCTGGCAGGACTCTTAGAGCTCTTACAATTGTCTCACTGTATAGGTTGAATAGATCTGGTGAGAAGACACATTCTTGTCTTACACCTCTTTCTATCTTTGTATATCTGCTGAACTTGTTTCCTTTCCATATGCAGGCATTTTACTGCCAGTACAAGCTCTTGATTACACTAAAGTCTTTTCCAAATATGTCAAGGTTGCCGAGCATCTCTATCACATCTTCGTATTGAATGCCTTTGCATAGTCAACCCTAAATATATGTTCATAGAAATAATGTTGGATTAATAAAAGAAATTTGTTAATCACCTAAAAATTAGTTGTTTCTGGTAAAGAAAATCAAGTTAACAGATATACATTTCACAAGGCCCCAATTAGAGATGTGAAGCATTATTTTGCTCTGGTAGCTTTCAGTAGCCTAATGCTAAGGCACACTTAAAAGCAGTTTTCCTGATTAAAAAAGGGAATATAGATTTGATTCCTGTTAGTGGCATATTTTTTTTATGTTATAATCTTCCTAAATCCAGATCTTCTCCTGATTCATGTTACACAAATTTCTATCATTGGCCAGATTTGAACACTCTGAAACCCAAGGCTGAATTATAAAGTTAACTGTGCATAGGCTCCGCACATAGTTTATATTTCACTTACATACTCAAAGAAAAATACAAATTTTCACCAATAGCAACCACTCCCACTTAAAGAAACAAAAAATATTGGAGCCAATCTGAGCCTAAGAAAAGAATATAAAAAAACCATCAAAGGGAATTCATTGGTAGTCGGTCAGCATAACACCCAGGTTTCCCAATGCTAGTCGGGACACAACCTTTTATTTTCAAAAGGCTCTCACTAAAGACCCTTGCTGGAGTAAGTCACAACTCACCCTTCATCTCCTACTATACATCTCTGCAGACAACTTTTTATGGCTCTACTTAAATTTTTCTTTCAATGAAAGACATTCGCATTGATTTACCACTTGTATTTTTCATTAAAACAATTATTTATTTTCTAAACATCCATCATTTCTTCTTTATTTATTTCTTAAACCTCCGTCATTTATTATTTGTTCTGCCACTATATGCTTAATATAACATTTAGTAAGACTCTTAATCTCTAGCCTGGTAGACATTAATTTGACATTATATAAAAATAACAAAGTTGTCCTACCCACTAAATATGTTTATAGTCATTAGCAGCATCTGTTCACATAACATTAGGATTGTCATCCTCTCTAAATGACCATTTCTTTTCCTAAGTGTTGGTGGAGGAGATGGCTGTGAATCAATGAGAGTTTGATACAACCATTTGCATGAAATTGATTTTGGTTGACAATTCTGCACAACAAAGAAGCCCTCACAAGATCAGAAGTGTCTCCCTTGTGGCTCAAAGGGGATTGAGACAGTCAAAATCTGACAAACCTGGTTACATTGGTTATTTATAGTAATATCAAAATGAAATGCCAAAACAGGAATATTATTTTATTCATAAGCCACAAGAAGAGTTTAAGCGGAAAAAATATCAAAACAGCAACAAAAAAAAAACAAAAAAACAACAGCAGTGGAAAATATGAGAAAAGAAACCATTAAAAGAGAACAGATGGTTAATCTCAACTTCTTTGAGACAGAGAGAGAGAGAGAGAGAGAGGATGCAAGTTAGTGATATAGGAGATGACAATTGACTTTACATTTGAACTCTTGGGAGCTGTTGGGAAAGCAAGTAAACAGAAGTGAATTCCACAGGTGGGAAGTGCGAGAAAAGAAACTGATGGAGTAGAATAGCCACTTGGTAGTGTGTTCCACAGGGCAGTGGTTCATCAGAAGAAGCTGTTTGAGTGGAACTTATTCTCACCGATGGAATATGGAGAGATTGTGGGTGGTTTGCTACAATGTAAGTGGCTTAGCAGGTCCTAGCCATGCAGGTTACACCTTGTGGAAGCAAATGTAGTTTGTCTGAGCACTTTCCAGGGTAGTAGCCACATCCCACCTGTGAGAAAGGGGTTGGAGTATAGAAAATAATTCTTTTCCAGCAAGGACAACTTGGAGACATTTTTAACTCTATCAAGACATGAAAGGTCACCTTAACATGGTGTAATCGTTAGCAAGCTTGTCTCATTAGAACCTATTACAACTGAGTAGTGAGTTTGATCTTCACTGAGTACCACATACTTCTGGCCTTGTGCCACATCTAAGTGCCACTTAGAAAATCAACTATCAAGACTGGAAAGTGAGAATGAGGAAGTTCCCACCAGACAAATCTATAGAATAATGAATATATTTAATCACAGAGCTTCAAAAATCTAGTGTAGAAAGTATTTGGTACAAAGCTAAGTTGGTTAATCTAAACTTTCATTGTATACTGTTTGATCTGAAACTCACATTGTATAATGTTGAAGCTCTGGGTGTGCCGGTCATGTGACAGTTTTTGACAATGAAAGTGGAATCAGCATACAGAATTCAAATTCCGGCTTATTTAGTTGCTTTCACTTTTATACAAATGACCTTCAGAAAGGAATGAATCTATTTCTCCTCCTAACAGCTATGGGTTAAATAGCAGAATAGACTAGGCTCTCGAGCCTTAGGTGGTAATCAGTCTAGGAGAATTACAACACAGAATACAAAACTGTATCAATGGGAAAACTTATCCCCCTATAATGTCCCAAGAAGTCGTAGAAAATAAAGGATAATAAAAGTAAAGGAATATGTGGAGGGCCATAATCATCTTTATCCTAAAGGGATACAGCAAAAGAAAAGTTTAATTCATATAATTATTGGAAAAGTGTTGTTTGTATTGACAAAGAATGAGATTATGGTGAAAAATAAATAATTGTTGGGCAAAATAAATGTTCGAATTTCTGTTGAATTCATTGCATTCACTTATGTACAAATACCTTAGGAAAAGTATTAATCCATCTCTTCCCTCCAGTTACGGATTAAATAACAGGACAGATTGGATTCTATAGCCTTGGCTGGCAATCAATCTACCACAGAAAGCAATGGCAACCTACTGCGGTATAATCTTCTATCCAATCAGTCATGTTTCTTTCGAGACATGATTGCCCAAGTGTGTATCATGTATGGCACTTAAGTGAGTGACAGATATACAACACAGGATAAGTGTTGTGGTGCAGTGGATATTGACTTGGAACGAGAAATCGAAAAGTTGAGTTCAAATTCCAGTTGAATTCATTGCATTCACTTTTGTGCAAATACCCTTTGGAAACGTATTAATCTGTCTCTTCTCTCTCCAGCTATGGGTTAAATAGCAGAGCAGATTGGATTCTATAGTCTTCGTTGGAAAACAGTCTACTGCAGAAAGTAATGGCAACTTAGTGTGGGAAAATCTTTTATCAAGTCAGTCATGTCTCTTTTGAGACATGATCACCCAAGAATATATCATGTATGGCACTTAACTGACTGATACAACTCAGAAAAGGTTGATAAGATGTACAAAACAAATCAACCAATTAACTACTCATCCAGTTTACACTCCTCCCTAGTCTTTTGAACAGAAGTTTTATTCCTTGTTTCCGGTTTCTTCTAAAGTCTTTTTCATTCTCTTTCACACCCAGTAGACCCTTGCGTCTTAGTAACATTATTGCCTTACTCAGGGTAAAATGATTAAAAGAAATGTACAAATTTAGAACTATAAGATATTACAAGAATTTTGATCTAAAACTTTTATTCTATAAGGCTTCGTATACATATGAGTAATAGAAAAATATTACAAATAGGTTTACCTATTGCCTGGTTTACACTTCTTTTCCATTTTTTGAACAAGAGTAAAGATGTATCCTTTGTTTGCAATTCAGAATTGGTATCTCATTCATTCTAAAGAATATTTCAAATCTATACTGATAAGGTTTCTGTCTGAAATCTAAAATCTTATTCACAAATAATTTCTTACATACACAGTAGGAGTAAATAAGTTCACACTTTTTTCCTATATTTGGAAAAAATTAGAGATGTATCCTTTGTTCACAGTTCAGGATTGGGTTTCTCATTCATTCTAAAGATTACTTCAACTCTATACTGCTAAGGTTTCTGTCTGAAATCTAAAATCTTATTCACTAATATTTTTTACATACTCAGTAGAAGTAGATAAGTTCACACTTTTTCCCATATTTGGAAAAAAAGTAGAGGTGTATCCTTTGTTCGCAGTTCAGGATTGGGTTCCTGGTTTCTTCTTCTAAATTCTTCTCATTCTCTTTCACTCCTAGTACACAATTATGTGTTAGTTTTGTTTTAGTTTTTAATCATTTCGGCCCAAGCAAGGCAATAAAAGCCACTAACCTGGAAGGGAGTACTAAATGTTAGCAAATATAAAAAATATATACTATTAAGGAGAGATGAAAATAAAAGAACAAGAATTGAGAAGACAGAAGATAATGACTGACATTTGCATTTGAAATTCTGAAGACCAAAGTTAGAGGGAAACAAGAAACTGGAAGAAAACTACACAAGCGAGAGAAGCATAGAACTTACAATTATATCTAAACATTATCACTTGGGGTGAAATGATTAAAGAAAAAATGTGTATTGATGTATTTGATGTGTAATTCAATTCTTTACTTTCATCATCAGGCTACATATATATTGATGTTCCTATATATAACGTATAACCAGACTACAAAGATATTTATACACATATTTTCTTCTTTAATCATTTTACAACAAGCAAAGTGTGACTGCCACTAGTATGCAGGGGGTTACAGTGAGAGAAAAGACTAGGTACAGAGGGAATTGATGAAAGAATAAAAAATGGACAGGATTCCCAAAGTTATCAACTGACGTTGCATTTAAATTTTTGGAGATTGTAGCTATTAAGGAAGAAAGTAAAGAGAAGGGAATTCCAAAGACTAGAAGTGCAAGAAAAGAAGCTGTTAGAATAGAAGAGGCAGTTGCATTTAACTATTTCAATGGTAAAAGGGTGAGACCTAGATGCCAATCTAGTAGTACACATCAATTCATGTGGATGGAACACCAGGGAAAGAAGTTCATCAGAGCAGCTGCCATGGAAATGTTTGTAGAAAAGATAGAGAGAAGCCATGTGACATTGGTGAAGCCAAGTTGAGATAGATTACATTGCAGATCCTTCTTTGGAGTTTGTCAAGAACCTCGAGATGAAGAGCAGGAACACCCAACCAGATATGGTAACAGTATTCAATGCGCAAAGGAATAGCAGATTTATAAATGTGGAAGATGGATTCAGACAAGAAAAACTTTCTGGCCTGACACAGTGACACAACCTTCTTAGCAATAGATGCAGGCACAAATTCAATGACGCCATTCCACTTCATATCAGTTGAAAAAGTGAGGCCAAGGAGGCAGAGACTGTTGCTCTCTGGGAGACTAGGATCATCCATTCTGGCTGGTAGGGAAGCTTCTCTATAGTGGTTAAAGGAGAGCAGTTTCATTTTGGAGGCTTTAAAATTTATGAGCCATTTCTTACCCAAGTCCATCACTGATTGGATGTCAGAGTGCTACGACCAGGTTTACTTTGTCAGCCTTGGCAGATTTACCATTGACCCTATTGAAATGGTGGGGGTCATCTGCAGAGATGCCTACTTGGGAACTGATTACATTAGGAAGATCATTGATGAAGATCAGAAACAGCATTGGACCTAGGATAGAGCCTTGAGTAAACAGGCTACAGACATATTGATGTTCATATGTATAATTTGTAATCAGGCTACAAAGATAGTGATGTACCTCCATAAAACATGTATAACCAGTCTACAGACACATTGATGTTCCTATGTATAATGTATATTTTCTTTTCATAGGTTGAGTGTATAGCCCATGTTTTTACTTCAATTTACAATTTTGTTTTTTGTTTTTTTTTGAGGATTTCAATCACAGAAGAATACATTATTTATTTACTTACCCTCCAGGTGCTGCCATTCCTCCACCTTCAAAAAAAATAAGAGAGAGATTATCATTTTTCTTGATATATTGAGAAAGAAGTTTCTTGCATAATATATATGTATAGTTAAACATTTTTTAGATACACTTAAAAAATTTTCTTTAAAACAACATTTAAAAGTATTATTACAGTTAGGTTTACATTTAAAAATATCCAAAAACTCTATCGCTTTCTACGTCACGTGATGTAAACATCTTGTGACAGACACTCGACACGACGAACACTCCTAGTTTAAATTTTAAAATCATTTGTTTCTGATGAAAGGCCAAGGCCGGTCTGAAATATCAAATATATATATGTAATAATAGAAATAATTACTGTCAAAAAAATACATTTTTAAACTTACAACTTTTTAGTAGTTTTTCCTATATATATATATATATATATATAAATATTTTATATTACTATAAATGTTACATTTAATGTTTACATTTGTTTGAACAAACATCACTGTTTTTATCTCATTTTTTATAACAGTAAAACTAACACTACTGGCCTGAGTGAACAAAAATCTTATAAAAGATAATATACCATTTTGCTAAGGAAAAACTAGACATGATTTAATCATTCAACTATGATAAAAGAAATGCAGGTTCAATCACAAAACAGGGATGTTTACTCAGGCATGTGTATCCCCTAAATGTAATGTTTATAGCCATAAAAAATAATTTTGGATTTATAAAAACCTGTTAAATGCTTAAATATTAGCAACAAATACATATACTAAAAAAAAACTTAATTCTGATATGAATTTGCAGATGAAACGAATAATCAACAGTTAGCAAAACAAGATCATTTCTGATTGTAGACGAGATGAGAATGAAAATTAAAAGTTTGGTGATTGTAAACACAGCCGGTGCAGAACCTTAAACATCTGGGAAGTGTTCTGACATAGGATGGAAAGTGTGACACTGAGATCCGAAGACGCATTGGCATGGCCAAGGGTGCATTTCAAAAGCTAAGCGGAGTATTGAGAAGCAGGAAGATTTTGTTGAAAACAAACAAAAGAATACTTCCTGTCATGTTATATATGGCAGAGAACGATGGAGAATCTTTTCTAAGATGTTGGAGAAACTCAAAGCAACAGAAATGTGCTTCTAAAGAAGGATCCTGAGGATATTATGGACTAAGCATGGAGCAATGGCAAGTTTTGGAGAGGATGAAAAGAAAAAGGAAACTTGTACTTAACATCAGAAAGAGATAACTGAGGTTTCTGGGATGTGTAGTGAGGAGGGAGGGTTTGGAGAATCTGATTCTCACAAGAGGGATAGAGGGAAAGAGAAACAGGGGAAAGTAGTGTGAGACATGTTTGATGGGCTTGAGCAAATGGATTACAAGGCAGGGTTTGAGAGATATACCAAGAGAAAAAGTGTTGAGAGCAACAAAAGATAGGGGCGAATGGAAGTCCATGATCACCCACATCCTGAAGGTACATGGCACACAACAAAGAAGAAGAAAAATACAAAGTTTATCAAGGGATACAAGGGACAGGAAGTTGTAGAGAGCCATGATTGCCAATGTTCTGAAGAGACACAGCACATAAAGAACAAGAACATACAAATGTAAATTTTCTGTAACCTCAATTCAGGATAATCTTATGTTATAATAGGAAAATATATATATATATATATATATATATATATTCATTTTCATGTTTCAGGACAATACTGTTCTTCTTCAGGTGATATTTTAAAATAAATGGTGAAAATGATTTATTTAGAAGATTTAAGATGAATTATGGTTATTTAAAAAATTAAGGAATGGTAGTTGGAGGAAGTTAAACAATATGCTTGTAGGTGTGTCAATAGTGTGTCAAAAGTGAAAATTAGGTTGAACTCTGTAGTTGAAAATTTGGGTCATGAAAGAGAACAAAGCAGCATAATGTCAAAACCATGACACCTTTTAATTTTGTCTGGGTAAGATACATTATGGGGCCATACATTATTTAAATAGGTAAACAATAGTTTTTAACAGCAGGTTTAGAAATATTTTTTTTTTTTTTTAATCATTTCACCCCAAGCAAGGCGGAAATGCCACTGATGTGCAGGGGGTTACGTAAATGTAAAAAGATTAATTAGAAAAGAGTGAGGAGTACAAACTAGTTAGAAAGGAACAACAGAAAGCTGAGAAAGCAGGTGCGATGACAGATACATAGGCGGAGAGAAAGGGAAGGTTATACAGGGGAGGGGAGAGAGCTAAAAGTATAAGTTATAAATGAACAATTGTAATTAAATAAATTTTAGAGAAAAATATTTGTGGTGTTTACATAAAACTGTCAATTCGTCTTTATGATTTAGCATCACTTTGAGAACCTTATAATCTACAGTTTCTCATTTAGGCACAAAGAGCAGATATCATAGAATGATTTACAGATTCTTGTGTTTTCCAGAAATTTTCATTTTATTTAGGGGGTTTTAATTGTATCTTTTAACTACCAAAAATATGAAGAAAGGGAGAAAGGGATGTTTGGTTTTGGTACATGTTATTTTTGAAGCAAGTTAAATGCATATACCACCACTGCTTAAAAATGTTCATAGTAGATCCAATGAAAACTTTTTAATAGTTGGGTTTTCATTTGATGATATAGTACATTGTTAAACAGTAGAATTTGTTAGATACCTATTTTCCAGTAAGCAATTGTTAGGATTTTGATTATTACATAAATTTGTATTATTGTTATTTTCATTATTTGGATAATCATTGTTACTGTGGTTTGCATGCTGCTTTGTTTACTTAAACAGTGAAATTAGTATCAACCAAAGAATGAAGAAAATTTGGGGTGATTCGGATGAGTTCATCATTTCTTCTTTGCCTTGTAAAATTTTGCAAAGTAATAATAACAAAAGAACTATTCTATTTTCATTTAGAATTATCCACTTGGCAATAAATACTAAAAATAGTATGAAATACATAATTTCTTTTAAAAAACTGGGTTGGCCTAATAATTATGGCTGGTAGTGTACACTATAAGATTTTAGTTGAAAGGCGTTCAAATTTTAAAAAAAATAATACATTATTCTATTTCCTTTCTATTTTATTATCTTTTTCTTTTTCTTTTATTAAAAAAATCTAAAGAGAAGGTTGTTGCTCAGAACTTGGTAATATTTGCCTTGTAGTTAAATGAGAAGTAAAGAAATGTCTGAAGTTTTTTATTCTTTTTAATTTATTCTTGAAAAGATGTTCTTGAGATGAAACTTTTACAAGCAGTGTTTTTATAAACAGCTTTTGATTTTTTTTCTTTGGAGCAGAAACAATTTCTGAAAGTATGCTGCACACGGAATCTACCAATAAAGCCAAATGGTAAAATTATCCTAATTAATATCTGGTTACTCAGTAAATCCAACAAAAGATATAATTTCTGCATGTGTGTCAGATTTCCTTTTCTCTTTGTTTTTTGGCACAAGATTCTTGAAGATATTTTAAAGCAAAGATGTCTTACAAATCAAATACATTTGCTGCTTGATTTGAAATTCATGAAGAAAGCAATACCGACAAGACATTTATTTATAATGGTTGTCTGCCAGAAGAAAGAAGGCATCTAGGAGTTTCCATGTCTCTTTTCCCCACAAAACCATAATCTTTTTGTTGGCATATGGCCACCAAAGAAAAAGTCAAGAGTTAACAAATGCTTGCTTTGCAATTTTAAACAAAGCAATATCTCCTGACAGTCAGTACATGATGCAATGCAAAGGCAAACAAATAAACAAGTGTTTAACATCTGCGTGCCTATCTTTGGTAAAAGTCTGATTATATCAACACATATCAATGTAACTCACCTTTAGTGAGTTATTCAGAGTAAGAACAACGTCTGTAACATTTCAATAACTTTCAAAGCCTCTCCATTATTCAGATAGAAACCAAAACTTTTCCAAGTTCTTCAGAATTCACATGCTCCAAGCATTAGCTATCATTTTAAATAATCCAGTTTTGAAATCAGAAGATTAGCTCTAATCATGACTTGAGTCATTTTGTCTAATATCCTCATTTTTCTTGTTTTTAAGCTGTTAATGGCCACAGCCGAGTTTGAATTCCAGCTGAATTACTTGCATTCACTTATGAGCAAATAACCTTGGAGAAGGTATTAATCCGTCTCTTCTCTTCCCTGCCATGGGTTAAATAGCAGGACATATTGGGCTCTTGGTTGTCAATCAGACTACTGCAGAAAGTAATGGCAACCTACTATAGGAAAATCTGCCCAATCAATCATGTCTCAAAATAGACATGATTGTCTGAATGTGTATCACTTAACTGAAGGGTCACCATAAACATCTAGTATGAATTATAAAAATACAAATCTGGTATTTTATAGTTATTTTATAAGAATTTTATAAGTAGTTCATGAATCTGGATAAATTTATAAAAATCTGGTATTAATTATCATTTTCTACTTATAAACTATTAATGCCCATTGATGAATTTTTGGGATGAGGACCATTTATTTTTTACAGTGATGTTCACCCTGTACAAGACTCGAGAACCACTGGAGGTAGAAGGCTGTAGAGAAAGAGGCACAGTTTATGCAAATATGCATGAAAGATTACAGTTAATCCTAGACTTAAACAGGTTCAGGTTGTAGTGATTAGGAAAACATCCTCTTATGTTGGGAATAATCCAAGAATCTTTGTTTTCCTGTTTGTGGAATATGTCTTTGTTAGGAACATAGCAGATAAATCTGGCCCATTCAGACCTGGAATCTTAAATATGGCTTTTCCAAAAACACCAGAATTTCAATATTATATTTAGGACACTATCTTTTTGTTTCCTTTTCACTTTGTTTGTTGCGCAGACATGTTTTATATTTTCTCTGCATAGGACACATGTAAATATATATATATATAATTTTGTGTCTGACTTAGCATTATAAAACTATCTCTGAGAACAAAGCCTGTTCCCTATTCTTTTTCATTCAGTTGTTGCATTCTATTTGTGAAATACGCTGTTATAATATCATGGATATAATAATGTCAATAATGGGAGAAATATAATAAGGAGAATAAACCTGTCTTCCATATTGAACCCATTATCTTGGTCATAATAAGAACATAACAGGAACTGTAACTCGGCTCTTTGATTAACAATTCTGAGCCATCATCCATTACACCATCTACACATTCAGGCATTACAGGAACTGGCATACCCAAGTAGCCACCTATCTGACCTGGCTCAATGTTGATTAAATTTGATCATACAGAAACCGTTTCTAGACATTGAATGTTTCTGTATCATTTGAGGATACCCTAAAATATATCTTACATATATATATATATATATATATATATGATGCGATGGGTAAATTGCTGCAATTTTATACTTTTAATTTTCTGTATGTGTGTGTGTTTTTTTTTATTTTATCAACTGTAGAATATCATGGGGTCAGTTGGGCACCATCTGTGAGAGAAAGAGCACCATGATACAATTCACTCTATTGGAAATTTAGAAATGGCATTTGCACTGGAAGCCCAAATATAAACATTTCAGGGTGTTTGGGTGTCAATCTGAGAACAGTGTGGAGGATATAGAAAGAGTTGGATGAGTCTAATGGTGATTATGAAGGTGATTGGAATGATGGTAACATTATGCCTCCATTCATCTTCCCACAGGGCTTCAAACTCACCACAGAGGCCTACATCAAGTGCCTTGAGGTAGTGCTTCCCTGGGTCAAGAGGGTGGCTGCTAGAAGACCCATGTCTAACAACAGGACTCTGCATAATGCCACACACGTAGAATTCAGTCATGGCTCTCAGACAATTTCTGCGACAACATCTTACCTTACATATGGCCACCTAACTCACCAGACAGCAACCCTATTGATTATTACATGTGGGGTGCAGCAAGAGATTAAAAATACTCCTTCTAACACCAAAGACGAACTGAAGGTAAAGATTATGGTAGCTTTCACAAACTTAAACAAGGAGACCGTGAAGAAAAATTGCAGTTGATTCTGAAGTCAGGAAGACCCATGGAGATTTTATTAAATAAATTTACTCTTTAGTATATCAGGATATTTTTGAGAAATTTTGGTAAATATATGTTAAAATGAAATGTCAGTCTTATTTTCTTTTTGTGTAATTTAGATGATAATTCATTCATCACACCCTGTATCTATACATTCGCACAGATTAGGAATTGAACACAGATCAACAACTTTACTTTCCACACTCATATCATTTATACACCTCCATACACAAGTCAGTCAGTCAAGTGCCATACGTGATACACGCTTGGGCGATCATGTCTTGAAAGAGACATGACTGACTGGGCAGAAGATTCAACTTGAATTCGAACTTGGCTCCCCGGTTTCTCGTTCCGAGCCGATATCCACTGTACCACAACGCACATACATTCATTAAATATTCTAACCAATAAGATGAGAAGTGAAACTGGAAGTGAATTTCAAAGTCAAAAATAAATAATACTTGCTTAGTTTAAAAAGGAAAAAAGACTGTTATGAGAAATACAAAAGAAATATAAAATACTATTATAAGAAACACAAAATATATATTTTTGGTCTAACAATATTTCATTTCTCACAAGAAGTGAAATATTTGCTAGGAATTCTAAAAAGGGAGTGTTTTTTAAGTCAAACAAATTATTAGCATCTGTTTTGAATTTTAAAATGTATATTGAAGACTTTTTTATCTAAATATTACTCAGATTTTGCAATTTAAAATATTTATTTGCTGTTTCTTACTTTGTAATTAAAAAAAAAAGAAACATCTTTCTGTTTTGTAGAAAACATTTGCATATTCCTGTTTATAAATTTCTTTGCAGGTTTAAGAAAATTTAAGCCTATAAATTTGAATTAAAATTAATTGGCAATTTCATATTTATGTAATTTTAGTCTGGTACAAACTTGCAAGTATGGAGTACATTGTGAAGAAAAATTCACTTTAAAAAATGGTCTGTGATACTTCTAGATTTAGTTTTGCAATAATTTCACCCAAAGCAAAACGAAAAAGTCATTAAAATACAAAGGGTTACTCAGAGTAAAAGAAACTGAAAAAATGTTACTAAGGAAAAAAGGTAATAAAAAATAACAGGATTCAAGGAGAGAGATAATGATAATTTTTTTTTTTTTAATCATATAACCACAAACAAGGCAGTATCACCACTGATGTTCAGGGGGCTACGTAAGAGTGAAAAGATTGGAAAAGAGAAAGCCGGAAACCACATACTAAACAGGGAACAAGGGATGAGCCTCTTCACCTGTTCAATAGACGTGGGTGGAGTGTGAACCGGGTGATAGTTTAGTCTATCAACTCCAATTGAAAAAAAAAAAGTAAAAAGATTGGAAAAGAGAAAGCCGAAAACCACATCCTAAACAGGGAACAAGGGATGAGCCTCTTCACCTGTTCAATAGACGTGGGTGGAGTGTGAACCAGGTGATAGTTTAGTCTATCTACTCCAATTGAAAAAAAAAAAAGTAAAAAGATTGGAAAAGAGAAAGCTGGAAACCACATCCTAAACAGGGAACAATGGATGAGCCTCTTCACCCGTTCAATAGACGTGGGTGGAGTGTGAACTGGGCGATAGTTTAGTCTATCTGCTCCAATTGAAAAAAAAAAAAGTAAAAAGATTGGAAAAGAGAAAGCCGGAAACCACATCCTAAACAGGGAACAAGGGAAGAGCCTCTTCACCTGTTCAATAGACATGGGTGGAGTGTGAACCGGGCGATAATTTAGTCTGTCTGCTCCAATTATCGCTAAAGTTCTTTCGTTACTGCATTTTTTCTAGTTCAAAACAATTAGCAAAACAAAACCAGTCAATATTTGTCTATACTTCTGACATGAGGTAGTATTTACATTATTTACATTATTTGGACTGTTGCCTTCATCCTTATTACCATGTTTACAACATTTTGGCCATTGTATGCTCAGGTCTTCAAGGACACATGCCCAGTGGATATAGACGTTGGATAGTTGCAGTGACTTGACACAAAGAGCTATGAGTTCAATACCTGGATACAGCAGTGGTGAACAGATAACTTAGAAAGTTAAGTTAAAGGGAGATAACTACATGACATCCGTAAGTGGCATGGCACATACAAAGAGAACAATTTATCTCAGTGGTTGAAATAAAGAGTTTGGTTTGAAATTCCTATCATCTGAAGAAGGCTGGAGCATACAATGGTTGAAACATCATAAACATGACAATAAAGATGACGACAACAGTTTGAACAATGTAAATAATGTAAAACCTGTCAATGTTTTGTTTTCTTTTTTTAGAAAATTGCAAGGCGGTCCAGGCAAACTTGTACAGGATGTAGCAGAAATACCTTTCACATAAAGATCCTAGGAATACCTCCCACATAACAGTAAGACATTAATGGCAATGGTAGTTTCACCTAACTAATGTTTTAAATGGGCATCGTGGGGTAGTGGATATTGGCTTGGAACAAGAAATCGAAGAGCCAAGTTTGAAATCCAGTTGAATTCATTGCATTCGCTTACACACAAATACTCTTGGGAAAGATATTAATCCGTTTCTTCTCTCTCCAGCTATGAGTTAAATAGCAGGACAGATTGAGTTCTTTAGCCTTGGTCAGCAACCAATCTACTACAGAAAGTAATGGTAACCTTCTGCAGGAAAATTTTCTGCCCAATCATTGATGTCTCTTTTGAGACATGATATCCCAAGTGTGTATCCCATATGGCACTTAACTGACTAAATGTTTTAAAATTATACTAGAGGTATATGTGGGAGGTATTTCTGTCATACTCTTTATAAAATCTTTCATTTTTTATTTTATCATTATTTTTTCTGATTGTTACATAAAACAGTTCCAATCACTCGATACCCTCCTTATCATCTTGCTGTTATTATTAGTTTATTTTTAGCTGTTTTTCCCATATGGTTGCATGAATGTTCAGCTTTTACACTGGGATCAAAGTGAAGTATCTGTCCTCTTAACTTTATATGACAGAAAGTGTCTGATACTGGGGATTTTCTTCATTGCACTCAGAGTGTTGGGGTCAGAGTAATACCAATGCTGTTGTGCCTTTTATATTTTCTACAGAAACCAGACTGTGTAAATATGCTTTTTTGTACATTGGCTCCAGGCATACATCTGCTTTAACCAAAACAAAATTTATAATATATTATGACCACTCATGCTCAAAAAACAAATCCTTCATTTTAAATGACTAAAAACTATATTTACCCAAATGCAAACAGTTCATACACAAATCAGTATTTGATTTCAACACCGACATATGCTGAGAGAGATAGATGTGACACAAGACCTATGTTTGATGTCAACACCAGTAAACTGAGAGAGAGACACCACTGATGATGATGACCACCAAATGTATCATTTCACTCCTAATTTCCTCCCCACTCTTTCTCACTGTTGCCTTAGAAACAACAACAGATAGAAGTTACCAGTTTTTGTATACATGCAAATAATTACACACTTATTTTCCCCTACTCAATATTTTCCTTTGTTTGATGATTGGATTTATGATTGCCAAGGTAAAGAAGGAATTAACCTCCACAAAAATAACAACAAGATCCTGTCTTCCAGGCTACACATTTCCACCTCCACAACAATGCCAGCATAACAGTCATCACAGAGATAAGGCAATTTTTTATCATTGGCCCAAATGTACACCTGTGGGCTTCTCTTCTTCTATGTGCCCTGTCCCTTCAGGACGTAGGCGATCATGGCTTTTCACTTTTCCCTATCTCTGGTGGCTCTGAGCATGCCTTCTCCTGTTACACCGTGCAATCCTCGTTCTGTCATCCACCTGATCAGGTCCTTCAAATATATTATCCGTTGCTTTCCTCTGTCTCTTTTTCCCTCTACCTGACCTGTTAGTATCAGGTTCTCCAGGCCCTCCTTCCTCATTGCATGTCCCAGGAACTTCAGCTGTCTCTTCCTGATGCTAAGTATTAATTTCCTTTTTGTTTCTATCATTTCCAAGACCTCATCATGCTCGATCCATGATATTCACAGCATCCTTCAGTAGAACCACATTTCAGTTGCTTCAAGTTTTTCCTTCATCTTTGATGGTATTGTCCCACATTCACTGCCATATTGAAGGATGGACATCATGTAGCAATCCAGTACTCTCTTCCTAGTTTCTAGCAAAATTGTCCTGTTTCTTAATACTTTACTCAACTTCTGGAATGCTTCCTTCGCCATGCCAATTTGCCTTCAGATCTCTGTGTCACACTTTCCGTCTTCTGTTATAACACTTGCCAGGTATTTAAATTTTTGTACCTGCTTGATTCTGGTATCCTCGACCTGTATTTAGCATTTTGGGCTGCCCTTTTTACATAAAAAAAACAAATTTTTGTCGCATCCTTCCTTAGTGGGGATGGCAGAGAGATAAAATATTAGAATTTTTTTATTAAATTTTTTCTTTTGGCAAATTTCCCTTTATCACAACAGTTTTGGTGTATTTGTTCATTGCTTGAAGAACACAGTGTATGAAAATGTTCTGAAAAATGCTGAAAAACTGATCAAAGAAACAGAAATCTATGAAAAAAAGAAAAGAAAGTAAAAAAAATCGTACTCAGTGAAGTGTAATATAAAAGGAAGGAAGAAAGCAAAAGATATTAGAGTGTATGCAAAGGTTGTTACTGAAGAGATGACAGCCAACAGCAGCTAAGGCCTTGTCCACACATACAATAGAAGGGAATAAGCAGCAGTTGCCAACTAAGCCCTTGTCTACAAACTCACAAACACATTAAGCTGACTGTCATAAAGTAAGTCTGTCCACACATTCCTAACTACACTATGAAGACTTAATTACTTTATGAAAGAATCCTTACTGCAAGGGAAATTGAACTGCTTTTCATCATTGTATATTTCTGAAAATAACATTTTTTATGTTTCTTTTAAAAGACACATTGTTGTTAAATGTTTGGAATCTTTGACACTGACACAGCAACAAAAACCTTGGTAGACGGCTCCTAACACTATCACCCCTGACCCATTGTAAAGAGCAGATAAGTATTTGATGTATATATTGTCACTATTGTTGAATAATCATTAACAGTCAAATGAGTCACAGTACCATCTTTCTTTGAACCTCATGGGCAAGCACTAAATAACCACAAACAAAGAACTATATGAAATAACAGGAACCACATCACTTGAGGATAATGAACAACAACTAAAAAAGAAATTTTTTTGTGATTTGAGAAATGCCCGTTTTCTTGGGAATGATAATGAAACATTTTCACATTATTTTTTCCATGGTTTTGTCCTCCTAAGCTGGCTGCATTTTGCTGCAGTGGATATCGGCTCAGAATGAGACATTAGAGAGCCGAATTCAAATTTCAATTGAATTTGTTGCATTCACTTATGCACAAATACCCACCTCTTCTTTCTCCAGCTATGAATTAAATAGCAAATCAGATTGAGTTCTGTAGTCTTGGTTGGCAACCAGTCTACTGCAGAAAGTAATGGCAACCTACTATTGGAAAATTTTCTGCTTAGTCAGTCATGTCTGTTTCAAGACAAGTGTGTATTATGTATGGCTCTTAACAGACTGAAGCTGGCTGCAACTCAAGACTCAGTCTCCTCTGCTTTTTAAGACATGAGCTTTTAGAGTGGAAGGGGTGGGTTATATGCTGTTCCTAACTACATTAGGGTAATGAGAATAGCACAGATTAGGAGAGAACTTGAATTCAGATCTCTGGGTGCCAATCTCTATACCAAGAACCATTATGTTACCTGTATATCTTACTACGTTTACCTTAAAATTTACGGCTTCAGGTCTTATACAAGAGTGTTTGTATAAAGAATGAAATGTTCTTTTTTTAAGTAGTTATAGGCAAAAGTATCCAGTGAAAAGCCAGTTTGCAGTCTAATTTTTAAAAAGGGAACTTTTATACAAACCTTAATTTTCACTAATCAGGAGTAGTCCCCCCTTATTTCTTGACTTAGGAACAAAAAACGGTAGGCCGTCAAAAATACTTTTAAACTTACGTATTCTGAACGGAATGTTGTATTTAAAGAGAACACAGCAAATTCTACAAAACAAATAATCTTTATAAGTTTTTGCTTTCTTTTCTTTTTTTTATAAATGGAATTTATGACGTTTGAAATAAAAATCTGCACAAAGTCGGTTTGGGTGACGTCATCTTAAAAAAGCAAGAGCAGCATTTTCATTTCTTTATTTAAAAAAAATACTTTTTAAAATCTTTTGTCGGATTTTAAGGATCTGTTTATTTTTTTTTAATTAATCCCGAATCATAATTTACAAGGAAATTATAAGGTCAATTTCTGTGTCGGGTGGGACAGATATACTCAGACTAAGAGTAGAAACAGGACGAGATCTCACTGAACAATTGAAGACAAAATATCCCAAGAAGAAATTGACAGTAGAATGGAGATTTTTAAACGCAGCTTAGATGTGGCACAAGGCCGAAACTATGGAGCACTCAGTATCGATCGAACTCACTACACAATAATTGCAATGATTCTCTCTAGCGCGACAACCTTGCTAACCATTCATTTTTTTTACACAGGTAGCACTTAACACCATCTCGAGGTGTCCAAATGGACCGTAGAATGAGAAAAAAAATCTACATCTTAGATTAGATAGAATAAAAAGGGTTAAGTTCGAAATTCCCTGAAGAATATTCAAATTTTCAGACTCATGAAGAAAGTAAGAGGGCACAAAAATGAAAAATACATTAAAGTCTAAAGAACATTTTCGTCCTACTGTACACCTCAGAAGTTAACTAGGAAACTATTAATTTTTCCCAGATAGAAAATTCGCATTATTTAAATTTTTTCTATAGTTAATATAATAATAATAATATCATTCACGTTTGCGAAATAAACTGCTGTGCATTTATGAATATCAAGCTCAATAAAATTTTGGTTAAAAAACCTTCCAGCGTTTTGTTTTTTTTATTCTAAATCTAAGGGAGATAAAACGAAAATGGCATTCTTTTTTATATGCTGTCCATTTTACCCGTATTTGACGGCATATAAGCCGCAATTTCTTTTTTTAACCAAAAATATCTTTTAAAATTGCTTTGCGTCTTACATGCCATATGTAGAATTCGCGATAGTCAGTTGAAATTAGCTACCTGGCAATTCCTATTAGCTTAAAATGGATTTTTTAGTAACTTTCATTGTCATAGGCTTACACACAGTCTTTATCATGAATAATATTCAAACAATCATTATCACATTTAATATTAGTACCTTGATTCACTAATATTATAAGCAATAAATTCATATGTTTGATTTTTATTTTGTTTTCTTACTTTTGAATATAATAAGGTTTTTATAGGCTCGTGTTCTTTGTTTCCTATTATTTTTCATTTAATTGTAATCATGGCTTGTTTAACCAAAATCATACCTCATAAATATAGCCTAGGCTGTACCATTTACTATAATTTGACGAATTAAATATTATTTTTTTTATTTGCCTTGCAACTGGGGTGCGTCTTATATCTCATCAAATATGGTAAATAATTAATATGACTTTTAAATATTTTCTGACTATTATAAACAAATAAAATAACTGGACTTTATATAAATTAACAAACAAGAATAGTTTTATAAGTCTTTTGAATATTTATTTATTGTAAATGCCACTCTTCTAGAAGCTCTTCCGTTTTTATAGTAATAGACTAATAGAATAAAATAGTAATAGTGAATCAGAATAGCTAACTAATAAAATGTTCATGTGTTATTGATCCAATTTTTAAACATTCTTGCCTTGTATGGCTGATGCTAGCCTCCTGGAGAGTCGCACACTGCACCTCCTTGACCTCATTTTTTAAAATGACCTGAAGTAGAACAACTACATGAAATCTATAGCCACATTTACTGCTAGGAAGGTTGGGTCACTGCATTGGACCAGAAAGTTTTTCTCATCAAAATCCATCTTGCATGTTTATAAATCTACCATTTGTCCGTGCTTTGATTATTGTTGCCATATCTGGTTAGGTGCACCTGCTAGTCATCTCGAAATTCTCAACAAAAATCCAAAGAAAGATCTGCAATATAATTGATCCTGACTTGGCATCTCAACTTGAGTCACTTCCTCACTGATGTGATGTGGCTTTCCTCTGTCTTGTGTACAAACATTTTTATAGCAACTGCTCTGATGAGCTTTTTTTCTGGTGAATTTAAGTGCACAACTAGGTTGGCATCTAAGTCCCACCCTTTTACCATTGAAATAGTTAAATGTAGCTGAAACTTCTAGTCCATCAGTTTCTTTTCTCACACTTCCAGCCTGTAAAACTCCATTCTGTTTACTTGCTTCTCTCATGGCTACAATCTCCAAAGATTTAAATGCAACATCAATTATCATCTTCTATCTTCTTGAATCCCATTCTTCTTTTATCCTTCCCATCTGTGGAACTCCTTTCAATTTACTTGCTTCTCTCATGGCTACAATCTCCAAAAATTTAAATGCAATGTCAATTGCCATCTATCTTCTTGAATCCCATTTATCTTTTATCCTTCCCTCCTGTGGAACTCCTTTCCATTTCCTTGCTTCTCTCATCGCTACAATCTCCAAAAATTTAAATGCAATGTCAATTGCCATCTTATATCTTCTTGAATCCCATTTATCTTTTATCCTTCCCTCCTGTGGAACTCCTTTCCATTTCCTTGCTTCTCTCATCGCTACAATCTCCAAAAATTTAAATGCAATGTCAATTGCCATCTTATATCTTCTTGAATCCCATTTATCTTTTATCCTTCCCTCCTGTGGAACTCCTTTCCATTTCCTTGCTTCTCTCATAGCTACAATCTCCAAAAATTTAAATGCAATGTCAGTTGCCATCTTCTATCTTCTTGAATCCCATTTATCTTTTATCCTTCCCTCCTGTGGAACTCCTTTCCATTTCCTTGCTTCTCTCATAGCTACAATCTTCACAAATTTAAATGCAATGTCAATTGCCATCTTCTATCTTCTTGAATCCCATTTATCTTTTATCCTTCCCTCCTGTGGAAATCCTTTCCATTTCCTTGCTTCTCTCATAGCTACAATCTTCACAAATTTAAATGCAATGTCAATTGCCATCTTCTATCTTCTTGAATCCCATTTATCTTTTATCCTTCCCTCCTGTGGAAATCCTTTCCATTTCCTTGCTTCTCTCATAGCTACAATATCCAAAAATTTAAATGCAATGTCAATTGCCATCTTCTATCTTCTTGAATCCCATTTATCTTTTATCCTTCCCTCCTGTGGAAATCCTTTCCATTTCCTTGCTTCTCTCATAGCTACAATCTCCAAAAATTTAAATGCAATGTCAGTTACCATCTTCTATCTTCTTGAATCCCATTTATCTTTTATCCTTCCCTCCTGTGGAACTCCTTTCCATTTCCTTGCTTCTCTTATAGCTACAATCTCCAAAAATTTAAATGCAATGTCAGTTGCCATCTTCTATCTTCTTGAATCCCATTTATCTTTTATCCTTCCCTCCTGTGGAACTCCTTTCCATTTCCTTGCTTCTCTCATAGCTACAATCTCCAAAAATTTAAATGCAATGTCAATTGCTATCTTCTATCTTCTTGAATCCCATTTATCTTTTATCCTTCCCTCCTATGGAACTCCTTTCCATATCCTTGCTTCTCTCATAGCTACAATCTCCAAAAATTTAAATGCAATGTCAGTTGCCATCTTCTATCTTCTTGAATCCCATTTATCTTTTATCCTTCCCTCCTGTGGAACTCCTTTCCATTTCCTTGCTTCTCTCATAGCTACAATCTTCACAAATTTAAATGCAATGTCAATTGCCATCTTATATCTTCTTGAATCCCATTTATCTTTTATCCTTCCCTCCTGTGGAAATCCTTTCCATTTCCTTGCTTCTCTCATAGCTACAATCTCCAAAAATTTAAATGAAATGTCAATTGCCATCTTCTATCTTCTTGAATCCCATTTATCTTTTATCCTTCCCTCCTGTGGAACTCCTTTCAATTTACTTGCTTCTCTCATAGCTACAATCTCCAAAAATTTAAATGCAATGTCAGTTACCATCTTCTATCTTCTTGAATCCCATTTATCTTTTATCCTTCCCTCCTGTGGAAATCCTTTCCATTTCCTTGCTTCTCTCATAGCTACAATCTCCAAAAATTTAAATGCAATGTCAGTTACCATCTTCTATCTTCTTGAATCCCATTTATCTTTTATCCTTCCCTCCTGTGGAAATCCTTTCCATTTCCTTGCTTCTCTCATAGCTACAATCTCCAAAAATTTAAATGCAATGTCAATTGCTATCTTCTATCTTCTTGAATCCCATTTATCTTTTATCCTTCCCTCCTGTGGAAATCCTTTCCATTTCCTTGCTTCTCTCATAGCTACAATCTCCAAAAATTTAAATGCAATGTCAATTGCCATCTTCTATCTTCTTGAATCCCATTTATCTTTTATCCTTCCCTCCTGTGGAAATCCTTTCCATTTCCTTGCTTCTCTCATAGCTACAATCACCAAAAATTTAAATGCAATGTCAGTTGCCATCTTCTATCTTCTTGAATCCCATTTATCTTTTATCCTTCCCTCCTGTGGAACTCCTTTCCATTTCCTTGCTTCTCTTATAGCTACAATCTCCAAAAATTTAAATGCAATGTCAGTTGCCATCTTCTATCTTCTTGAATCCCATTTATCTTTTATCCTTCCCTCCTGTGGAAATCCTTTCCATTTCCTTGCTTCTCTCATAGCTACAATCTTCACAAATTTAAATGCAATGTCAATTGCCATCTTCTATCTTCTTGAATCCCATTTATCTTTTATCCTTCCCTCCTGTGGAAATCCTTTCCATTTCCTTGCTTCTCTCATAGCTACAATCTCCAAAAATTTAAATGCAATGTCAATTGCCATCTTCTATCTTCTTGAATCCCATTTATCTTTTATCCTTCCCTCCTGTGGAAATCCTTTCCATTTCCTTGCTTCTCTCATAGCTACAATCTCCAAAAATTTAAATGCAATGTCAATTGCCATCTTCTATCTTCTTGAATCCCATTTATCTTTTATCCTTCCCTCCTGTGGAAATCCTTTCCATTTCCTTGCTTCTCTCATAGCTACAATCTCCAAAAATTTAAATGCAATGTCAGTTACCATCTTCTATCTTCTTGAATCCCATTTATCTTTTATCCTTCCCTCCTGTGGAACTCCTTTCCATATCCTTGCTTCTCTCATAGCTACAATCTCCAAAAATTTAAATGCAATGTCAGTTGCCATCTTCTATCTTCTTGAATCCCATTTATCTTTTATCCTTCCCTCCTGTGGAACTCCTTTCCATTTCCTTGCTTCTCTCATAGCTACAATCTTCACAAATTTAAATGCAATGTCAATTGCTATCTTCCATCTTCTTGAATCTCGTTCATCTTTTATCGTCTCTTCAATACTGCCTGTACCCAATCTTTTCTTGCACTATAACCCCTGCACACTAGTAGTGGTCCTATCTTGCTCGAGGTGAAATGATTAAAGAATTAATGTGGAGCCATAGACTTTCTGTGTTTCAAGAGAGATGTATTGTAGTGTTAGAAAAATAAAAATTTCACAATTTCTAAAAAAGTAGAAAAGTGTAGAAATAATGTGGAGTGGTTGGTTGTTAGTTTACACCTTATTCACACTTGTGTGGGATTTACGATTTTGGTTTTAATGTGGCTTTTGGTGTTTTGTGGGTTTACGGACGGTAATCTTCAGGTAACATCCTTATGCAAATATATACCAAAAATACCTATTAAAAACACATGAATATATCCTATACAAGTTTAAACCAATAAACATCAATCCCCACATTGAAATACTAAGGAAATCTGAAGTGACTAGATATATGGCTGCAAAGTTCACTTTCCCACTTCAATTGTTTAAAAAGAAGATTGGGTAATTTTTTGTTTTGTTCCCCGAAGGCCTTTACCCCTTCAAATCTTTCCAAAACATCCCTATTTCCATGCAAAGGTATATGCTGAACTCAAATCAATAATTGTTTATAGAAGAAATGTACCTTTTTTACATGATATTGATCAGAAATAAATTGGACTATATCTCACCCCTTCCCACCGTTCTTATGTCTGATTCACCGCTGAATGACCCCTGGCGTAGGATACTGAATTCGTTCTATTTACTCCCTCTGGCAGCAATTACTCCGCCATTTGTTGTGTTTCGGAACTCATTTTCCGTGCATTAATTGCAAAATAGAAGTAAAAAGACCAAAAAATCGTAAAACTATGCATGAATTCAGTCTGCAGTGAATAACATTTTTGAACCATGGTTATGGGGTGAGAGAAATGGTGACAAGAAGTTCCATATTTTTCTTCTCGATAAAATGGAAAAAAGGTAGGTTTCTTCAATAAACAATTACCGATTTGAGTTCAGCATAAACATTTGCACAGAAATAGGGATGTTTTGGAAAGATTTGAAGGGGTAAAGGTCTTCGGGGGAACAAAATAAAAATTTACCGATGATTGTTTCTCTCCCCAATTTCTAGTGACGACTTTGAACTACTAATTATTTCAATGCGTGGGTGATGATTATTGGTTGTTGATTCATATTTGTTTATTAAGACACAACAAGTTACTGATAACGAAAGACAATAGAGTGAAGAAAACTAAGAAATTGTTAAAAGAAAAGAAAAGAAAATGAACAGGATTCAAGGAGACAGAAGACGGCAATTAATGTTGCATTTAAACTTGTGAAAGTCCTACTTGACATGAAAGCAAGAAACTGGAAAAATGCTGTTTGTAATTCAGGTAAAGACTGTTTTTAATATTTTGCTAGTTTTCATTTTCAGAATTGGAGAGAAGGCACACAATGCATTTCTACAGTTTGTAAGCATTTTTTTTTCTAGAATGTAAAACCTTTATTTACAATCTTCTGAATTCTCTCTAGCTGTCTTTATTTCTTGCTTTTAAATGTATGGGTAAATATCTCCCAACAGCAGATACTGCAAAAGCTACCCATGTATATATTGTAAACTAATAATGTATCTGTTTCACTGATAGCAGAATTTGTTTTTTTGTAACTGCTTTTAAAGAAAAGTTAATCTATAGTCGGGTAGGTGTTCTTTTGGAGAGTAGTTGTATATTGTTGCAGATTAATGGAATTTGGCCTCATTGTAGATAGCCCACTATAAGTCATAAAAAGATTATAACTCAAGAAAAGCAAAATGAGTTTAGAAATAATAATTTATATATACACATATCAATTAAGTTTTTTACAATTAAAGTAATCCTTTAAATATGGGTCTAACGGACGTTAAAATGTTCATGGCAATAAAATGCTGAAAGGAGAATTAATGCTTAGGTATGTGGGAGCATTGTAAGTAAGGAATGTCTTTGATGTATCTTCTCCTTTGGTCAGTAAGTAGTTTTGAGACAGCGAAGAAGGAAAAGAGTGGTAAGGGCGACGAGCATAGTAAGCCGCTTGACTTGGTCAAGGGAGTTACTAATTACTCTCGTCTCTCTCAAGTCTGTCTGTGTGTGTGTGTCTTTCTGGGTTGGTCTGTCTGTCTGGCAATGCTTTCTGTATCAGCTTCTTATATCTTCTTTTTGGATCGCAGCAGCTCATTTGGGAATTCACACTTGCATTTGATTCTGGGCTTCCCATTGACCAATAAATAAAATTTGCGTAGGCTCGCGAACTGGAAATTTAATATTTAATTAATCTTTAGTTTTCAACTGGAACATCTGCATGAAGCCAGATGCGCATCAATGAGTTTTGGTCATTTGCTTTTTGGTTGTGAGAGTGACAACAAGCAGTTTCTCACTTTTGCTCGGTCGGTATCACCACAAATCTTAGGTATAATATTTCATTAAGATAATGCTAGATCGCATGTCTTTTTTCATGACCAGGAAAGTGTACTAGATTGGTGGCAAGGTTTCATCATTTTACACTTGAAATGGCTACATGTAATCATAAGTTCTACAAATCAACTTTTTCTGTTGCACTACTTGCTTGTGGAACTTACTTTTGACTTTGAGTAGACCTCATTGCATTTGTTTTTAATCCGTGAAATTAATGTCAACCAGCTTAGAAATAAGAAGTCATACCAAAAATATATGTCTCTTGACAGGAGTCAGACTTGTGTCCCCTTTCAATTGGGAAAACTCGTTTTATGCTAAGTATTATTTAGGATAGATGTAACCGTAAGTTCTATGTTAACAGTTTCTTCATGTATGTCTCGCTTGTGGGACTTTCTTTTATTTTCTTGCTTTCCAGTCAACTTTGATCTTCAAAAATTTAAATATAATATCAGTTATTATTTTCTACATTCTTAATTCCTGTTCTTTTATTGATCTCTCATTAATAATGTTTTCTTTTTCTCATATTCTCAGTTAATCCTTGCTTTATTGCTATGCTTGGGGTGAAATGATTAAAATAACAAAAAAAATTGTTGTGGTATGAAGAGGAAGTTTTCATTTATGACTAGTATTCTTAAAATATTGTACTTTGGAGTTATTAGGTCTTGACTTATTTTTCTTGGAAGAATGCTAAAGAAATTTAGAGAGGTTTTTTGGTAAGAATGGTAAAATGTTCTGGGATGACCAAATTATGAAATTACCCAAAACATAGCAGAAGACAATGGAACAAAACCATAAATATTTTGGGCAACATGTATTTATATAATAGTGACACACCTACAAGCATATTCTCCAACTACTACCACTTCAGTTTCCAAATAACCATGAATTCATCTTATATTTTCTAAATAAATAATTTTCACAATTCATTTTAAAATATTACCTGAAGAAGAACAGTATTGCTCTGAAACATGAAAACTTTTGTGTAGTGATATAATGCTTTTATAAACCATTGTAATAAAAAAAATTACAATAATAAGCTTTACTTTGTATTGAGCACTCTTTATAAAAGTAAATGCTTGAGCAGTGGGTTTTAATCTACCTGTTCTTTCAATTTCTTATAATATATATATATATATATATATATATATATATATATATATAACCACACATGCATAAAAGTATATATATAATCAACTGCACACACATATACATATATGTATTTGTGTGTCTACAAAAAGAGATATTCACTGAAAAAAATGTTCATATATATGTGGGAGAATATCATTTATAAATTTTTATATATCAGAACAATGTTAGACAAATTAATGACGAAATAGAAAAATATTATGTGCCATGTTTTGTCTGATGAAGCCCTAAAGAACAACACACAATTATTTTTTTATTTTGTCATTAATTTGTCATATAGATATTAAATATGAATTCACAAATAGAAAATTGTGTACAAAACAGAAATGAAAATCAGTTTAGTATACATTCTCATACAAAAATATAAAGAGATAAGTAAATACATACATACATTTATAAAGTGTGTAGAGTGCTGGTAAATATTCAAGCTAACAAAGATGTACATAGACAGATAGGTATGCAGATATACATGCTTACATATATTCACCAAAAAATAACATCATTTCATAATATTACATGGTTAATACATTTTATTTAATTTTAGCATTGAATTAGTTAAAGAAAGAAAAAAATGACTTTAAAATTTTTTCCAACAATTATGAAAACATGACCAATGTTATAAGACAATCTGAAAACATGAAAGATGGGGGCAAATCTGAGAAAATGATCTTGTAGGTAATCAAAGTTTGACAAGCAAAAAACAGAATTCTGTGTTTATCCTCCTCATGGAAGATATTTTAAAATATTAGTAAAATCACCCATGACTTGTTTTGAAATATTAACAAAATCACCCATGACTGGTTTTGAAATATTAGCAGAATCACCCATGACTGCTTTTTAAATATTAACAAAATCACCTATGTGTGGTATTTTTTATTAGATGCTGATAACCTATAGGTACTTTTTCAGAATTGCCTTCATCTTAAAACTTACTTAAACCAGATTCACGAGTTAGATACAATCACTTTCAAATTTCACTAACAAAAATCCAAAATAATTTTTTGTTGGTAAGATTTCTGAAAATAGCAAGATTATTAGAAGAAAGTGAAAAAGAGAAAAGAAATTTGAGGAACTAAAAAGAGCAAACATAATTAGAAAATAATACAAGGTTCAAGAGCCACTCATGGAAGTGGTTTGTTGAATGAGGTGTGTGATATCGCTGCAAGAGTGAGGATTACAAGAATATGAAGGGTAGATAATGATTGACCTAACTCAACTCTTCGAGTTTTTGTTTACCTAAGGATACATGGCCCAGTGGATAAAAGTGTTGGTTGAAGTATTCCAGTGACTTGACCCAAAAGGTTGTGAGTTCAATACCTGGCTATAGCAGAGGTGAACAAAAACTTGGCAAGTTGAGTTACTAAAAGGAAATAACTGAAAATGAAATATCCTGAAGAGGCATTGCACATGGAACTAGAATAATCTACCCAAGTAGATGAAATAAAGGGTTCAGTTTAAAATTTTAATCATCTGAAAAAGACCGGAATGTACAAGAGCTGAAATGTTGTAAATATGACAATAAAGATGAGGACAACAATCTGAACAAAGTAAAGCTCGTAAATAAACACAGGTCTCTGGTTTTTGTGAGGTGGATAAGCAGAAGATCAAAAGAAATCTCAGCAGGTAGTTCTTGTGACTTATCAACTCTTTATAGGTTATTTAAAACCAGAACCAAAACATATTTCAGATAGTAGGAGGTTGTTTACAGTACCTAATGGTTCCCTATCTAAGTACTGACCAGCCACAATGCTGCTTAACTCTGGTGATTGAATGAGAACTGGTGTTTTCAGCATGATTTTACCATAGACAGCAGACCTTAAAAATTGGTAGGTTATATATCTGGAGAGAATTACTGGTGACAATACATTGTTTTTTACTCAAACTGCCACAAGCTAATGACTAATCTGTCTATATAGATTTTTTACTATTTCATTACAATGAGCTCAAAATGGCACAAGGCAACTCTAGAAGAGCCCCTGCACCTGATGAGAATAGAACTTGTTACAGCAGTAAGGGTTAGCACACTTAGTTGTTAACTATCAGTCAAAAACAGGATGAAGCTTCAGTCAATTATCCAATTCCTTGAATCTTAGTGGCTTTATTACTTTGACTGAGGTGAAATGATTATATATATACTGTACTGTGCAAAAGTATTAGGACAAGAACTATTTCATCTTTTATGAGGCATATTGACGGAAAATAAACAATTTAATTAAAGTAATTTCATTTGATTTACTCAACAAATGCTTTAACAAGAAAAAAATACTTGTCACAAAATAAATTTAATATTTAGTATAATAGCCTTTTGCTTTGATCACAGTCTTCATCCTGTCAGGTATTGACATCACAATCTTCTTCAATGTCTCTAATGGTATCTCCTGCCAAGCAGCTTGTATTTGTTCACAAAGTGTGTCTTGCAAAGTAACATCAGATTTATCAATTCAAGAGTGGGGAATAAGAAAAAAGTCAGTCATATCCAAGGATAATAGAATAATGAGTAGTTACAAAATAACTTGTTTAATAAAAAATAGAAAAAATTAAATATAACTTCTTTTTAATACATTTCTTTTACACCTAGTTTTATATAATCAATGTTTATTAGCAATTTACTTGGCTTTTCACCCTGTAATTGAATTTCAGTCAGGTTCTAGGAAAATCACCCCTGTCCTAATACTTTTGCACACTACCGGTAGTGTGCAAAAGTGTTAGGAGAGGGGTGATTTTAAACTTTTTTTTGGTGCCTCATAAAAGATAAAATAGTTCTTGTCCTAATACTTTTGCACAGTACTGTATATATATATATATACCAGCAGTATAGCCTGGCGTTGCTCAGGTGTAATGAAAGCTTTAAAACTAATCCATGGTTTTGGAGCTCAGACTCTTTGGACATTGACACGAAAGATTAAAAAGCAATAATTGTTTCCAGTTAAAGTGAAACCATAGACTGAAAGAAAAAATGAATGGATGTAATCAAATTTTGATTTCCTGGTATCGATATCAAATTTTCTGTTGTAAGAACTGCAACCTTGAAACATCTGAATATCGTTTCTTATGTATTTGTCTATGAGTGCATCAAATTTGATTAAAATCGGACCACTCCTTCTCTAACCCGATTTTTTCGATTATTGATTTTCGATATTTATCGGGGGTATCTTGTCACAAAACCTAACTAAGAACACTCACAGACACTTATAGTACAACTGCGTAAATTTTCAAGAAAATCAGTTCAGCCGTTTCGGATTCTATAGGTAACGGACATACACACACACACACACACACACACACACAGAGACACACACACACACAGACAAAGTTCCATTTCTAAATAAGTTTAGATATATATATATATATATTATACAGCATGCGATGGATAAATTATCTAAATTATACAAAAAATGTAAACTATGCTGACATCTCATTTTAACAGATACATTTACCAAAATTAGACAAAAATATATTAAAATACTAAAAAGAAATTTTTTCAAAAAAATCATCATAGGCTTCAAATACTGCCTCCAGATGATTTTAGAATCACCTGCAACTCTTCTGCACAGTCTCCTTTTTAAGTTGGTAAATACTGGCATAATCTTCAGTTCATCTGTGGTGATAGAAAGAGTTTTGTTGGTCTCTCACTCAACTTGGCCTCATACATAATAATCAAGGAGTTGCAGTCTGGAGAGTTAGGTGGTCAGGTGTGATGTGGTCACAGAAATTGTCTGACAGGCATGACTGGGTTCTCCTGCTAGTGTGACATGATTCAGAGTCCTGTTGCCAGACATAGGGTTTTCCAGCAGCCAACCTCTTGATCCAGGGAAGTACGACCTTGACAAACGACTTGAGTCTGAGGCCCTGTTGGAAGTTGAATGGACACTTTATGGGTGTTCTTTTCTCACCTGAATGATCAGTGTGAATTTTCCAAGGTGTCGTACCTTCGTAATCACCATTAGACTCATTCAACTCTTTCTGAATCCTCTGTCATGTTCTCAAATTGACAACCAAACACACTGAAATGTTCGTATTGGAGCTTGCAGCATGAATGATAAGCAGTATAGCATGCTGTTACCAAATTTTTGGCTGAGTAAATTGCAACATAGTGGTCTTTTTCTCACAGATGGTGCCCAACTGACCCTACTATACTTTTCTAGTTAACAAAATAAAAATAGAATGCTTATGCAGGAAATTAAAAATATAATATGGCAACAATTTACTCATCACATCCTTTATATATATATATATATATATATATATATATATATATATATATATATATAATTAATTATTATGTTAGAACATGTGCAAACTACTTATTTTTATATTGAGCACAGTTTTCAAATAAAGTTTTGAATGTTGCAATTATTTTCTTTCTTCTTATTCATTTGTATATATATATATATATATATATATATATAATTATTAGACCACCCCTGTTTTTTAAAAGAAATGATGGGTTTCATACTATTTTTAAGTGGATATTCTAAATGAAAATAGAATGGTTCTTTTGTTATTATTACTTTGCAACATTTTACAAGGCAAGGAAGTAAAGATGAACCTATCCGAATCACCATAAATTTTCTTCATTCTTTCATTGATGAAACTGCAATATAGGTAATTATTAAATATTTATAAATTCATTTGATGCACAGGTTATTGTGCAGTATTAACACAAGAACCATTCTATTTTCATTTACAATTATTCACTTGGCAATAAATAATAAAAAATACTAAAAGATTTTTTTTAAGACACTGGTATAATAATTATGGCTGGTAGTATATATATATATATATATATATATATATATATATAATAATTATGGCTGGTAGTATATATATATATATATATATATATCCTAAAAGTGTGTGTGTGCATAATTTGGTCAATACATGCGTATACCAGATCAAATTCTATATAATTCACTGGATGAAAAATAAAATGATGGAAAATTTTTGTAGCCATGTTGTGTGTTTGTATTATGATGATTATTTTCTAAGCTTTACTTAGATCGGCACAAGGCCATAAGTGAGGGACTCTTAATGACGACCAAACTGATTGCTGTAATAGCAATGTTTCTATTTTTATAAGGATACTGTGAAGCATAGCATTTGATAAAGCTACAAGTTTGGCATACCATGTTAGCATCATACACTATGGTAGCCTCCAAGACAAATCACTGCTCCACATGCCAGCAACTGTATTTACATAAGACCCTTCGTGTTCTGTACATGTTTTGTGGATGTTTTATGTTGAGTGACTACTTCAGTGCATTAGGGAATGAAATAGATAGCCTTTGATATATGACATCTAGAGTGTTATTTAATTTTGTTTGCCAAGTTTAGTGTCTTTTGTGTTTAGACCAAGTTGGGAGTAGCAAGAGAACAAAGATTAGCACACTCATTTTGTAAGGGATGCCTGGTTTCTTGTTACAGTAAACTCCACCCACAACCAAATCCTTTTATGCAAACATGAAATTAGTGCACAATCATGTTGTTTTCTAAAAGAATGTACAGAAAGAGTTGCTTGGAATTCTTGGATGGGGTTCTGTATAAGGAACAAAAGTTGTTGTTTGGTTGTTTTTATGGCATATCAACCTCGGCAGGTCATTTATTGCCAACTAAATTTTATTTATTTATTGCTGGTAATACCTTTTTCTTTCAACAATTTATTGTTGTTTTTTTTTTATATAAGTTTTGTGTCTAGTAATACTTTTTCTTGTCGAGTATCAAGATTCATTGGGATTTGTTTTTAAGGGAAGGTCCCCAAGTCCTACCCTGTTATTTAATCCATAACTGGAGGGAAGAGATGGATTAATACCTTTCTCAAGGGTACCAGTGCTTAAGTGAATGCTGGGTATTCAACTGGAATTCGAACTCGACTTACCGATTTCTCTTTCCGAGCCAATATCCACTGCACCACAATGCACATTTATCACTAAACGCTTACGGCACCTGATATTCCCAAGCGGCCCCCCATCCAAGTACTGACCATTTGTATGAAAGTGAATGCAATGAAACCAACTGGAATTCAAAATTGGCTTGTTGATTTCCCATTATGAGCTGCTAACCATTACCTTACCCAGTTCAGTTAAATGCCATACATCATACACACCTGGGTGATTATGTCGAGAAGAGACATGACTGACTGGGCAGAAAATGTTCCCCCACATTAGGTTGTCATTACTTTCTGCAATAGATTGGATGCCAACCAAGGCTATAAAACCCAATCTGTCCTGTTATTTAACCTATAGCTGAAGAGTAGAGAAGGATTAATATCTTTCCCAAGGGTATTTGCACATAAGTGAATACAATGAATTCAGCTGGATTTTGAACTTGGCTCCTCCGATTTCTCGTTCCAAGCTGTGATCCACTGCACCACAATGCACACACATCCTTAAATTTAAATTTTGGTTAAAAAAAAATTGAGGAATTTTAAATAATTCTAATATATTTCTATCAGTTACTTCAAGCAAAATTAAATTAAGTAAATTATTAGTAATCTACAATGTAACAATTGTTTACACAATTTTATTTTCTTTGACACCTAAATACACTTTTGTCCTTGGCTTACGATCATATCACGTTGAATACACTGGTTCTCGCTCGATCACTGATGTTAAGCAATGTTGAGCCTGGTCAGTACTTAGATGAGTGACTGCTTGAGAATACTAGGTGCTGTAAGCGTTTAGTGATGGATATGCGTTGTGGTGGAGTGGATATCGGCTCGGAAAGAGAAATTGGTGAGTCAAGTTCGAATTCCAGTTGAATACCCAGCATTCACTTAAGCACTGGTACCCTTGAGAAAGGTATTAATCCGTCCCTTCCCCCCAATTATGGGTTAAATAACAAGGGTTGGACTTGCGGACCATGCCCTTAAAACAAATCCCAATGAATCTTGATACTTGAAAAGAAAAAGTATTACTAGACACAAAAGTTATATAAAAAAAAAAAACAATAAATTGTTGAAAGAAAATGATATTACCAGCAATAAATAAATAAAATTTAGTTGGCAATAAATGACCTGCCGAGGTTGATATGCGATAAAAACAAAACAACCAACTAACCAACATTTATAAATCTACCATCTATCTGTGCATTAAATATTTGTTGCCATACTTGATCAGGTGCTCCTTGAGCTTCTCGATAAAATCGAAAGGAAGATCTGCAATATAATCAATCCTGACTTGGCAGCTCACCTTTAATCACTTTCTCACTGACATCATATGGTTTTCCTCTGTCTTTTCTACAGGTATTTTTATTTTTCTAACAAGCTTTCGGTTATGGTGCCCTATCGACATTGGAATGAACTCTTCCTCCTTCATAAATACTAACCTGCAAGACTTTCTAAGGAGGCAGTCAAGATGCAGTGTAACTTGACAGTTTGGACGTACACTTCTATCTGCTGATTAATTACACTTTTATTTTGTATAAATGTTCTGTTATTCCAATTCACTGGTTGAACCTACCTTCTTCATTTTGTGTCTTTCTTCCTGGCCCTAACAGGCCACAACACTTTCTTCCCTGGTTTCCAAACCACATGTATTTACTCATGCTACTAGATTGAATTGTAACTGTCACTTCTACTTAAACAGTTTCTTTTCTCGCACTTCCCATTTGTAGAACTCCCTGCTGTTTGCTTGCTCCCCTGGTAGCTATAATCTCCAACAGTTTAAATGCAACATCAATTGTCATCTTCTATCTACTTGATTCCCATCCTTCTCTTATCCTTTCTTCAATATCCCTGTGCCTTGTTTTTTTCTTTAACTGTACCCACCTGCATACGAGTGGTGGTCCTGCCTAGCTTAGGGTGAAATAATTAAAAAACAAAAAATGAAAACCTTTTTATATTTGATTAAAAATCTAGTGCTTTTGTGTCAGTTAGAAAAAAAGAATAAATTGGATGTTTTTTTAATCAATAATCATATTGCTATTTGATCACATAAATTTTCCATATTTTAATCAAACTGTAATATACAACAGCTGTTGTTTCCACGGAAGGTGAAGGTGAGGGGCAGATATTTTTTTTTTTTTGAGGTTTGTAATTATTAAACAAATGTTTCAAATAAAATCATAAGCTATGCTAATTGCATCAGTCAGTTAAGTGCCATTCATGAAACACGTTTAGGCGATCATCTCTTGAAAGAGACATGACTAACTGGGCAAAAATTTATTCTGCAGTAGGTTGCCATTGCTTTCTGTGGTAGACTGGTTGCCAGCCAAGGCTATAGAACCCAATCTGTCCTGTTATTTAACCCACAACTCAAAGGAAGAGATGGATTAATACCTTTCCCAAGGGTATTTGCGCGTAAATGAATGCAATGAATTCAAATGGAATTTGAACTCAGCTCCCGGATTCCTCGTTCCGAGCCGATATCCACTCCACCACAACGTGCATAAAAGGTGAAAAAGGCCAAAAGATATTTCAATAATTGAAAGGTTGATTGTATGAAGTCAGTTCTGAAAATATCCTGCCACTTTGATTATCACAAGAACTAGTTTGTGTGGACTTGATATAAACAATTACTAAGTGGTGGAGTTATATAGTCTCCAGTGAAATGCCACTGACTGTGTTTTTATACTGTGTGACCATTGTATACATCCTGATGATGCATCTACCTATTCTTCATATTTTGTACAGGGTGGTGGCAAAAAAGTGCATCACCCAATCAGTTTTGCTACCATGCATATTTGGTACTCTTTGACCTTTGATTTTTCCTAAAGCTAAAATCAACAAAAGAAGAGTTTAGATCATGGACAAGATTAAGAAGAATGTGATAAAGCAGATAATGGTAATCCTAAAAGAGTGTTTTGCAGATATTCCTGAAAAGTGGAAGAATCATTTGAATAAGATGTTAAAGTGACTAGAATGAAAAATGTGATACCAAACTCTGAACACACATCGGATTAGCAAAATATACCTTCCAAATGTTAAGCAAAGTACTAAGAAACATAAAATCTTGTTAGAAAATAAGAAAAGAAATCCGAATTGCTACATGATAAAATTCTTAAAAATCTTATATTGCGATGAATACTGGACAATTCCATCACAGATGAAGAGAAAACTGGATGCAACAGAAATGTAGTTCTACAGAAGGATGCTGAGAATTGCATTAGATGAAGCAAGTAAGCAACAAAGAAGTCTTAAAGAAAATGGTAACAAAAAACTTATGCTCAGAATCAGAAAGAGACGTCAGAAATTTCTTTGACACATAATGAAGTTGAAGAGCTCAACACCCACAGGGCATATCAAGGGTAAAGGAGCTGAGAGAGGCAGCAGGCCATCTACCTAATAAATTTGTGTGAATGAATGGCAAAATGGGGGGTGGGGGGCAGACAGGAGCCTTAGCAAAAGAAAGAAAAACTGCTAAGTGTCACAAGGGATAGGATGCTGTGTATAGTCATGATCGTCAATGTCCTGAGGGTCATGGCACAGAGAAGATGGAGAAAAATGTGAACATGCTATTGCCCCCAGATGGTTATTTCTTAATATTAAATTCAATAATTTTTTTGATCTAGGGAGCCTTGTATTTGCTGTAGATTTGGCTAAAAAAAGAATTTCAACTTTAGGCATTAATTTGAAGTTTTTAGAGAAAGATTCATTATCAGTTGAGAGACAGGTTGAAAGCTGTCAAATAGAACAAATAACGACAGAAACAAAAAAGAGATTTGTATTTCAAATGAGAAAAAAAGAACATTTCTAAAAAAAAGAAATATGTTAAATAGAAAAAGAGGTGTCAAAACAGTGATAGAAAGATTTTTCTTCATTGATTTTGAGTATGGAGTTAGTTTCAAAGGATCAACATAGTGAGTAAGTAATATATACAATTCCACCACTGTCACCAACATCTGATTAGATGAAATACATTTATATATTTTAAAGGTTTTAGTATTAAATTCTTAATCGTAGGCTTTGTTTCAGTTAAAAATAATAAGCATCTATGGATAATAAGTACCTATAGATAAAAGTTGAGACATAGATTGTGGGGTTGCATTTACTTTTTATATCTATAAATTAGGTTAGTTTAGAAAGTGCCTGAAAACTATACCACATGTTGACCCAAGCCTTGTGAGAGAAATTGGGTAGACAGCTCCCTTTGAGGAGCCAGTGATGGTTGAGCTAGTGCGAAGTCACAAGTCATTATGACCAAAGGTTTGAATATCCTGGCCTTTTTCATACAGTTGATTGTGCTAGCTAATGCACTCTTTCCCAGAAACTGTAACTAAGGTCTGCTCTTCATAGTTGCAGTATAAACCACTGGTGGGATCTGTGGGTGTTGAACAAGCACAAACTGCCCAATTAGATGGGTATCCTTGTATACAAGTAGCAAGCCATTATTAGGTTACTGCAAAATTTTTTTAGTATTTTTGCTAAAATCTTTTATCAATAAAAAGTCATAGCATCATTATTCAGAAAGTAATGTGTTTTCTTTGACCTTCTATAAGCTTTTGGTACTAAAGTGTGTATTCTATCCAAACATACAAAAAAGAATCCATTTTTGAAAAAAATCTTCAGTAAAATCTTTAACATCTTGGAACTGGCAAACAGATATGAAATAGTGCCAAAATATTCCTTTACCAATTTGGCCACATTAGAAGAGCAAGGTTGGAATTACCTATTAAAAGAAAGGTACATTTTTTATTGGAAATTCTATGAATCTAGATCTGCTAGCTTCATTTTCATAGCCAAAACTTAAACGATAGTAATATTTGAAAGGAATTATTTTATCTGTCATTAGTTCTTATAAACGTAATTCTTAATGAGTACATGTTTGATTTTCTATTCCTACTGTTTTATTTGAAGTGAGAAGTATTTCTGTGTTTTCAAATTCATATATAGGTTCTGTGGTGTCAAACATCGGTTTACACACACACACACACACTCGCGTGCACACACACAAACACAAACACACACACACATACTTTGAAATATTACAGAAACTTACAGTATGAAATTAATTGACATATTTTTAGTTTATTAATTTAAACATTATTTTTAATGGATACTCGTATTTGAGTAGATACTTTGTTATTTGTAATTAAGGACTATATATTTCTATTGGCCTGAATATTTGAGAAATCTTGTTAGGAAAAGATGCATCCTTTAGCAGGTTCAAAGATGCATATTTTCCTAACAAGATTAACTGAATATTCAGGCCTGTAGAAATATATACTCAAACAAATAAATTAAACAAAAATATGTATATCTGTGTGTGTGTGTGTGTGTGTGTGTGTGTGTGTGTGTGTGTGTGTGTGTGTGTGTGTGTGTGTGAACAGAAATTTCACACTGCAGAACCTATACATAGATTTGAAAATGCAGGAAAGCTTTCTTCTATAAGGATCCTTTCCAACCAACACTTCATCAGAAGAATTGGTTGGTAAATATTAAATTGACTGAATAAAAATTTGCACTGAGAGAAAGAAAAATATATGGAGGAAAAAAAAAAAGAAACCATGACTAAAATACAAATTAATTAATAAAAATAAGAGATGAAAAAATATACTGGCAAAAGATCCAATGTAAATGGTTCCTAAAGAGTAGAAAATGGAAAAATTCACTCACATACCTCCTAAAAGTCTGAGAGAGCAAACAAAATGATCTTTTCTCTTTTTGCACAGAGATGGTTGATGTAATTTAATAAAAAATGTTTTTAATATGCATAAATGCTAAGCAGACCAAGCTCTATATAGGACAGTAAACAAACTGACCCTGTATCTTACCACACAGTTTAGATTGTCTAGCAGATCAATAACCTGGTCATGAACAGACAGGCTACAACGCATACTGCAATATATATATATATATATATAACATAATTAGATAAAAAACATTTATGCATCAACTGTTTATTTTTCCATATAATCTTTTTTGTCAATGTAGCCAGCCAAAACTTCTGTTACTGACAGAGATCAAATGTCACGTAGCGAAAATATCAGATCAAAATTCAGTAAATAACTAAGTGAAAGGATAATGATTTATTTAACTTTCCTCATGTATGCTTGTCTAAAATGTATATATATATATATATATATATATATATATATATATATATATATATTAAAGAAATAAAAGTGTGCAGCTTGATGTTACACATTGTAAATATATTAAAAAGCGAAGTAACCGGTTTCACTCCCTCTCTTCAGGCCTCTACGGGAGATTTTAATCAAAATTAAAAAAATAAAAAAGTGTGTCATGAAAATGAGAAAGATGGAAAAAATAAAAAAAATATGTGAATGCTAGAGGGTAATTATATCAAGTCCCAACAGCTCATGCTGTTTGCACAATGCAGGCTTTTCGGAACCCAATATACAAAGCTTTCAGAACCTTAAGGTGCTATGAAGAGTGAGATCGACACACAACAGTGAACCGATCAATACTAAAATTAGCAGCACACTTTCTATTCTTTATAAGGTGCTCACAAATAGCGGAACCGTAGGTATTTGGGATGGATCCATTTCGAGGTAAGGTGTGATTTCTTATTTTAGTTGGAACATGCTGTTTAATTCTCATGTCGAGACGCTGAGTTGTTCTTCCTATATAGTCAACTCCGCAACTACATTTGTATTGATATATATATATATATATTTTCATTCAGATACTTTAATCCAAGGGAAAAAAAAGCATGAAGGTAAATTTCAAAAACCCGATCCTAATTAATATTAAAAATTTTATTTTAATATTAAAAAATGATACAGGAAGAGAGCTCCATGTAATAAAATATTACAGAGCAAATATAAATTAAAAAAGGATTAATTCAATGATGTTAAATGACCATTTCGATATGAAGATCGTGGGGATCTTCATATCGAAATGGTCATTCAACATCATTGAATTAATCCTTTTTTAATTTATATATATATATATATGTATCTGTGTGTGTGTGTGTGTGTGTGTGTGTGTGTGTGTGTGCAGGCTTCATTGAAAATGACAGACAAGGCATTATCATTAAGATTTTTTTATAAATGTTCAAGTATTCTTATGATTTTTTCTTTTCAAAACTCCAATTATATAAGAATTGTCCAGTGGTTTTGTATTTTCAAGCACTTTCAGCTATACTTTCAGCCATTATCAAGAATGAATTTTGTTTTACTTATAAATAAACATGTGTAAAGTTTATGTATATAGAGTTTTGTGTAGGTTAAGTTCTGAACATAAGAAGAACATTGTTACCGTGTTCATAATTGATGTTAAGTGTAGAATTTATCTTTTTTATTAGTAATTCCTCCATTATTTTTAATCTTTTTCATGTGGATGTTGCTATTATGTATGCATTGTCAAGAAGTATGTACAAAGTACAAACTAATATAAAATACAATGCCTTTGATCAATTTTTATACAAATCAACCATCCGTCCATGCATGGGATACTGCTGTCATACATGGTCAGGTGCCCCTGTTGTTCATCTCAGTGTTCTTGACAGGTTCCAAAGAAAAATCAGTAATGTGATAGGTACTGACTCCAGCCACTTTCTCACTGACAGGATGTGGCTTCCCTCTGTTCTCTAGATATTTTCATGGCTTCTACTCCGACAAACATAAGTCACTGGTGCCCCTACCACTTGTGCATTCACAGTTAGCTCGACCAAATGCAGATAACAGTTCTACTCCATCAGCTTCTTTTCTCGCATTTCCCGCCTGTGGAACTCTCTTCCATATACTTGCTTTCCTGAGGCCTACAATCTCCAGGTATTTAAATGCAATATCAATACCCATCTCTTAACCACTTGATTCTAGTTCTTTCTACATCACCCTGTATATCTTTTCCTTTCTCTACTTTTGAAACTGTCATCACACCTGTATTCCCATCCTTCTCTTGCTCCTTTCTCTGACACCTCCTGTAACTGGTTTGTCTTTCTTTTTACTCTCCTCCTATTTAATCTTTTAGTCTTTTGTAGCCCCCTGCGCATCAGTGGCATTACCGCCTTGCATGGGGTGAAACGATTAGAAAAAAAAAATTGAGTTCTGAAAAGAAAAAAAATCATAAGAACACATGAAAAATTATATAAAAAAACTTAATAATAGTACCTTGTCTGTCATTTTCAATGAAACCTGCATAAAAGAGAGATTGTTGCCCAAAAGTAATGGTTACTAATGGAAGTACATTTCACAGTTAAATATGTACTTTTAAAAAGTGCTAAATACAGAAGTAGAGCATAGATATAGAGTTGTTGTTATTATTATTATTATTATTATTATTATTATTATTATTATTATTATAGCATTTTACTGCCTGATGATGGTATTTTAACACTGAAACTTTATAGCTATTGGGTTGCAGTATGCTATTATAATAATATTAATAATAATTACGATATATATATATATTTATGGAATGTTTTGAAGTAAGAAGTTAAGTTGGTTATTACATAAATGTATAAGTTATTTGTTTTTTGATAACTCATGTTGCATGCGTTTTGCAGTTTAGTTGTAAATGAGTCAATGTCCAAATATTGGATTAAGGCCATTTTCATAATTTTTTGATTAAATCCCTTTTTTTGTGCAAAGAATTTGAGGAAAACAAAGATAAATCATTTCCTAAATTAAAATGAAACATTTCCAGAAACTGTTTTTTTTATGTTAAGGGTAATGACATTTTAAGCCTGAAAGAATTATTGGCCTCTCAGTTATCATCCCATAAAAACTTTGTTTGAACTGTTAGGCCAAATATATTTTATATATTACACGTACACACACCCACATATCTTATATTTTACACACACACACACACACACACACACACACACACACACACACACACTTATTTTATACATTACACAAACACCCACATATTTTATATTTTACACACACACACACACATACTTATTTTATACATTACACAAACACCCACATATTTTATATTTTACACACACACACACACACTTATTTTATACATTACACAAACACCCACATATTTTATATTTTACACACACACACACACACTTATTTTATACATTACACAAACACCCACATATTTTATATTTTACACACACACACACTTATTTTATACATTACACAAACACCCACATATCTTATATTTTACACATACACACACACACACACACACACACACACACACACACACACACACTTATTTTATACATTACACAAACACCCACATATTTTATGTTTTATACACATTTTAAATTTTACACACATAGGCACACACACTTATTTTATAGATTATGCACACATATCAACATATTTTATATTTTACACACACACTTATTTTATACGTTATGTACACACACACATTTTATATTTTACACACACTCACACATACTTATCTTATACATTATTTGCATACACCTACATATTTTATATTTTACTGACACACACTTATTTTATGTTACGCACATGATGTGTTGATTCAAAAGTGTTTCAAAAAGATTTAAATATATTAACTTTTGTATTATATTTAAATTTCTTAAATTTAAATTTTTTAAATCCTCCAGAATCATAAAAAGAAAATGAATAGATCTTAAATTTTACTGTCAATTTATTATTTAATCTTTATTATAAAAAAAAAAGAAATTCTTTTAAAATATTTCCCCAAATTATGAAAAAATGCCTTTTTTGACAATATTCAAACACTGACCCAGAAAAATGATTATTTCACCTTTATTAATATTTTTCTTTTCTAAAAGTACTGAGTGTCAGGTTTAAAATGTCCTAGCTACCTCCACCTTTTTTAATTCTTCCGCCTCCCACCAGGGTCACTGAAGCTTTTTCCTTTTCCTTCAGCTCGTTGTCTTCCCATGATTCCCACCTGACTGTAACACTCACATTCAATTTATTCTCTGAGCTTTTATCTGCTGCCTCACACAGTTTCATCGCAAGATGTTCAGCATATTGTTGAACATTTGAATGATGGTGCATAAACAGACTCTTTGAACAACTGTAATGCTTGCATCCTAGTAATGGCACAACCAAAATTGCACAGTTAGTGCATCGGCAACAACAAAAACAAAAAAAAAAACAAATAAACAAAAAAACAATGGCAAAAGATTGAAAAATTATTGAACTTTTAAAAATTAGTTAAAATCTTTTTAATCTCAGGACAACATTTGAAAATCATTTTCTGTACTTCTTTTACCTAGTCAGTCAGTTAAATGCCATACTTGATACATGCTTGGGTGATCATGTCTTGAAAGAAACATGAATGACTAGGAATTCAAGTTCCAGCCTAGATTATTACATTCACGTTTGTACAGATACCCTTGAAAAGAGTATAATCTATATATTTTTCCATTCCTAAAGCTATTTGTTAATTAGCAGAGTAGACCAGGCCCTCTATCATTGGGTGTTAACCAGTCTAAAAGAAGAAAATGTCTGAAATTCAAAACCATAGAGAAAGCAGTATGAGAGTGTTACATTATCTCACCCAAGAAGGCATGAGACAATTCAGAGATAATAAAGGAAAGGAATCTGTGGAGAGCCATAGTTGTCTTCATTCTGAAAAAGCTTATTTATTCTTCAGCTGAATCTCTCGGCTGCAGTTTCTCAATTGTCAATTTCAGTCAAATTTGCTTTTTGTTGCTCTAGCAGGAGATGACAACACAATAGTAAATTTATGACACCTTGAGTGAAGTTACCTGAAGTGTCAGGACAAACATTTTGCTTTGCAAATGAAGTAACATTTAATGTGTTGAAGATTTTAATATTTAATTACCAAATCATTTTCTGTTAAATGTTTCAACTAGCAACTTCAAGATTGACTTTTTGCAAAAAATATTCTTGAATTCATTCAGTTTTATTTTAATATCAATGCCTTAAAATGTAAAATAGGCTCACTTAAGGAATGCTGCTCCATCCTCAAGTAATTAGGCAGCTTATTTCAAAGTTCCTGAGTTTGTTATGGGGGTAAATAATAAACAGTCTTAACAAGACAAAAATAAAAATACTATTTTTAATAATTTACATTGTTATCTACTAAGTGTGTGAAATTAACAGAAAAAGAGAAAATCTTATTTAAAACTTGTTTCTTTTTTAACATATACTTATTAAGGTTCACACTCCACCCACATCTATTGAACAGGTGAAGAGGCTCATCCCTTGTTCCCTGCTTAGGATGTGGTTTCCGGCTTTCTCTTTTCCAATCTTTTCACTCTCACGTAGCACCCTGCGCTTCAGTGGCGTTACCACCTTGCTCCGGGAGATATGATTAAGAAAAAAAAAAGTTCAGTTTAATATAAGGTCACCATTTCAGGATAATCTCATATGAATTGAACTGACTACATAGTAGTAATGGTCTAGCATCTTAAGCATTATTCCTATAACAAGTTGATGCTCTGATTAATTGGAGTTTATGTTGAATAGAAACTTTTTAACATATCATTTTACAACTTTTTTTTTTTTTTTTTTTTTTTTTTTACAGTATTGGCCTTTTTAAGGAAGTGTGAAAAACAATTTTCTAAATATTGTCCCTTTAACAAAATGTCAACCATTTTACTATTTTGTGAGAAAAAACAAAGAAAAGTCATTTGGCTTGAATTTTCTCCATATTTAAAAAATATATAATTTATCGTTTATTTTCAAGAAGAAAATAAAAAAAGATTGTGATAATTTGGAATCTAATCATTTTAGACTTGAGTTTTTATTCTAATAATAGGAAAATTTTGTTTTTCATATTCAATACACAAAGACTATTGAAAGAACAAATTAGGCATGTTTCTATCCCACAATTCAACAATATATTTCTTTACTTTTTTTATTCTGATAGAAACATGTCTTAGAATTGCATAAAAATGGACTTATATTTAAATAATTAAATTTTGTATTGAAGTCATCAAGTAAAATAAAAAATGTGAATGAAATTAAGGCATCAAAAATTATTTAGTTTTACTTATTTAAATATTGAAAATATCTGCTGAAATATAAACATACTTTTTGGCTCACTTTATACATATCATTTAATATTTTTATTAATTTTTGTTCAATATTTAAATAAACATGGCTATCATTTCTCTCCATGGACTAAAATGAAAAAATTCCAACAAAATACTTCAGCAATATTTAGTCAAAAAAAAACAAAACAAAAAAAAAAAACAATGAAAATTGAAATAAATAAATCAGAAATACTTTAAAATCTGGAACCTGAAAAGAAAGAATTAATTTTATAGAAGACTGGTTTCTATTCTGCTGAACATTTTTGTATGTGCTGAACATTTTTTTTATTATCTAAAAGCAAAAAACATATATTGAAAATTTAAAGAAAAGTATGTCAGTTTGGTGAAAGCTTAAAAAGAAGGAAAATTATCAGGGTCAGTGAAAAATAAGCAATTTGGAAAATAATTACAAAAAAATTGAAATCATAAAAACAGAAGTTACAATAAAAAACATGTTTGCTGTAAAACTGAATTAAAGAGTTAAAATATTTATCAATATATGAATGAGTGCCTGCCTATGTCTATATAGACATACATATAGATCTATACTAATATGAAAGAGGTGGTGAAAAGTTCTCAATCTAACAAGGTTTGATCAAATAATCAAGCATCACAGTTTTGTAGGGATAAATTTTTCGGTTCACAGATAACTTTTTGCATTTCTTTGTATACATGTGTGTGTGTATAGGAATATATATATATTTTGTGTATTTGGACAGCAGACTCTCTTTTAAACAGCAGACTCTCTGTTATGAGGGAAAAGATGTTGCAATTAAGATGTTGCAATTATGTATTATGTATATATTTTTTATATATATATATATATATATATATTTTTCTTTTATAATTTCACCCCAAGCAAGGCAATACTGCCACTGGTGCACAGAAGGCTACATAAGATGAATGTGAAGGGTTATATAGGAGGAGAGCAAAGAGGAAAAGGAACTGGTTACAGGGCGTGTCAGAGAATGGGCAAGAGAAGTTGTATGAGAGTGGAGTGAAAAAAGAAAGAACAAGATTCAGGGGAAGTTGGAGAAAGTATAAGAAAAGTATAGGAATCAAGGGGATAAGAGATGACAATTGACATTGCATTTAAACTTTTAGAGATTGTAGCTATCAGGGAAGCAAGTATACAGAAAAGAATTTCTCTCCAGGCAGGAAGTGCAGGAAAAGAAGATGATAGAGTAGAAGTGGCAACTGCATTTGGTTGTTTTGACTGTAAAAGAATGGGACCTTGTTGTGAGTCTGATTGCTTGAGTAAATTCCTGTAGAGGAGGCACTAGGGAGCTAAGCTCATCAGATCAGCTGCCATGAAAATATTTGTAGAAGAGGGAAGCCACATCCTGTTGGTGAGAAAGTGGCTAGAGTCGAGCTGCCAGGTAAAGATTGATTAGATTGCAGATTCTCTTTTGGAGCCTGGCAAGAACCCAAAGATATGACAACAGTATTAAATGCATGGGCGGATGGTTGATTTGTATATGTGCAAGATGGATTCAGACAAGAAAAACTTCCTGGCAGTAAATTTAGCTATTGATTCAATGTAGTCATTCCACTTGAAGTCAGCTGAAAGAGTGAGGCCGAGGAGGTGCTGTGTATTGCTTTCAGGGAAACTAGCTTGATCCATGTTAATAGTGGGCAGAAATGACTGTCTATGGTAGCAGTAAGGGCCTTACTGCCTGACAAAACTGGTATGCCTGAAACCTGGGTAACAAGTAAGTGGTAAACATTTCATTCTTTGAGATATTGTTGGATATACATATTAAGTACTTTTGTTTGTGCATTGAGCACTTTTTTTTTAACAACTGTCTGCTGGTCTAACCAATACCTCATTAACTGTTGTGTATATTATATATTATATATTTTATTTTGCATATATATATTGTATATTTCATCTTGCATATATACATATTATTTTGCATATATATATATATATATATATTTTTTTTTTCATATGTATGTATATATATATATATATATATATACACATATATATTAATTATATAATTTTACAAAGGATTTTCAATTATTACCATGGATAATACATATTCACCACTTTGATGTTCTTAACGCAGCTCATCAGATCCAAATGGTACAACAGTAGGCAATCAAAATATCACCCCTGCCAAAAAAATTTCTCCTCTTTTATCAAAATATCACCCCCCCCCCACCAAAAAAAAAATTTCTTCACTTTTATTTAATTCTACAGATTAAATAAAAGAGAAGAAATTTTTTTGTTGGGGTGATATTTTGATTGCCTACTGTTGTATCATTTGGATCTGACGAGCCACGTTAAGAACATCAAAGTGGTGAAATATGTATTATCCATAGTAATAATCGAAAATCATTTATAAAATATTACTCTGTTAAATTAAATAAATGAATTTAACATTGAGTTCTCTCGAGTTCGTCTCTTTTGGAATTTACCCGGATATATGCCAAATGTACTATGTTGTATATATATATATATATATATATATATATATATGAAATGGCTTGTTAATTTCAATTCTTTCAAAATGAAGCTGCTATCTGTTAACCATCACAGATAATCCCCCATTAGCATGGATCAGGCTAGCCTCCCTGAAAGTAATGCACTGTGCCTCCTCTGACTAACTCTCTCAGCAGACCTCAAGTGGAATGACTATATCAAATCCATAGCTAAATCCACTGCTGAGAAGGTCAGTTCGCTGTGTAAAGCCAGGAAGTTTTTCCCATATGAATCTATCCTGCACACATATAAATCTACTATCCACTGTGTATTGAATACTGCTGCCACCTGGTCGGATGACCCTGCTATTCACCTTGGGGTTCTTGACAAAATCCAATGCAGAATCTGTAATGTGATCGATCCCGACTTGGCAGCTCAGCTGCAGTCACTATCTCACCAGCATATTGTGTCTCTTCTTCAAATAATTTCACGGCACCTACTCCAATGAACTTAGCTCACTGGTGCCCCCACATATGAATTTACTCAAGCTACTAGACTAGCAATTAGGTCCCACCCTTTTACAGTGAAACCAATCAAATGTAACCACAACTTCTACTCTATCAGTTTCTTTACTTGTACTTCCCACTTGTGGAATTTCTTTCTGTATGTTTGCTTCTCTGACTACGATCTCCAAGAATTTAAATGTAAGGTCAATAGTCATCTCCTATCTCACTGACTCACATTTTTCTCTCGTGCTCTTTTCTTCATCCACTCCACTCACATCACACCAGTATTCTCATTCTTCTATTACCCTCTTCCCGACACCTCTATAACCTGTCTCTCTTTCTTATCACTTTCTTCCAATGTAATCACTTGCGCAATAGTGGCAGTAAAACTGCCTTGCTTGGGGTGAAATGATTAAAAATATATATATATATATAAATATATAGTAGTTTATGTTTATATAGATGTTTATGTATATATATGTGTGAGTGAGTGTAGATGTAGATATATATATAATATCAAATTTTGATTATGTAAATAAGTTCCCACGCTCAATATAAAGTGTTATTAACTCATCAATATCAGCGAAATTCTCAGGATATATCTATATTTATATAAATATACTAGATGAAATTTATCTCATGTGAGTTTTTATTATAATTATTTGCAATATCTTATTTGGGAGTGTGAAATTTTATAATTCAATTCAAATCTAGTTTTGGGGTTATATCATATATATATATATATATATATATATATATATATATATATATATATATATATATATATATATATATATATATATATATATAAGTAGATATTCTGTTTTTAATTAAACAGTATTTTTATATTTATATCTACCGGCCTGATCATTTACGATAAATTTTTATTACGAAAATGTGTGCTATCCAGCAGGATTTGAAAAAATGGTCGAGTGGTCAAGACGGTACCAGATCAAATGGTATGCTTCCCCTATGTAATAGGGGTCGCAGGTTCAAATCCTGCTGGATAGCACACATTTTCGTAATAAATATTTATTGTAAATAATCAGGCCGGTGGATATATATATATATATATATATATATATATATATATATATATATATATACACACACACACACACACACACACACACATATATATATATATATATATATATATGAGAATGATATAACCCTAAAAGAGAAAGTAAAAGAATGGGATGAACACAATGTCAGAAATTGGGAAAAAGTTTGGGGAAGAAGTACAAGAAAATTAAGTTCCCAACAGTAATTTTTAATGATGAATATAGAGCTACATTGGATGGACCACACTCTTTTCAGATATTGATCAAATAGAAATACTTAGGGCTAATCAATAAAAAAGATCAAGAATAGTAAACAATGTTTAAGCAAGAGAGTTTCTCTGGGAAACAATGTTAACGTATGTTAAAATTGGAAAAGTCGAAAAGTTAACAAAATCAATGGTTGACAGACTAATAAAGATTATAGGACATTAAAGAGATAATATTAATCTGTAAAAGAATTGCTTATTCATAGATGTTGAATATTGTGTTAATCAAACTTATGTTTTACAATGGCTTAGATTTGGGGGAATTTATTCATAGATATTGGATATTGTGTTGATCAAACTCATGTTTGGATTTGAGAGCATTTATTTATAGATACAAAAATATATTGCAAGATGTTTTTATAATAAAACCTGGCATTTAAAATAGTCATTGTTTTAATAAAATGGGGATTATAAGATGAAACTTTCATGATATATATTGCTCATATGAATATGAGTATATACTAAGAATTTTACCAATATCGTATGGTTGATATTAAATTGATTATGAAAAACAGACTTACATTTAAAAATGTGTGCATCAACTTTTTAATGAATTAGACTAAAATCCCAAAGTAAAATTGAGACAGAGAGAAGAGCAGCTATGCAACAATATGTTTTCCAGATTGCATATCAGATGCCTGACATATCATGGCATAGCCATACGTCTCACCTTCTCAACTTTTAAAAATCATAGAACTGAAACTGGTAATGCTGCTCTAAGCAAATAATCTTAAAAACTCTATTTACACTTTCAGGTTTTTCTTATATCTTTATACATATGGTATATATATATATATATATATATATATATATATATATATACTAGCAGTATAGCCCGACGTTGCTCGGGTGTAATGAAATCTTTAAAACTAATCCATGGTCCTGGAGCTCAGACTCTTTGGACATTGGCATGAAAGACTAAAAAGCAATAGTTGTTTCCAGTTAAAGCAAAACAGTAGACTGAAAGAAAAATGAATGGATGTAAGTCAAATTTTGAATTCCTGGTATCGATATCAAATAAGTTTTTTTGTCGTAAACTGAATTTTGAAGGCTAAATAAGTCCTCTGAGTAAATGGTATCATAGGTGAGACTAAGAATTACAATTATACCTACTTAGAGCCAAACCCGAAGCAAAAACTAAAATAAAAGGGCTGAAAAAAATACAGACATACTGGCAGAGAAACAGACACATACACAAACATCTTGCCTTTTATATATATATTATCGATTTTCTGCACTATTGTAAGAACTGCAACCTTGAAACTTCTAAATATCATTTCTTATGTCTTTGTTTATGAGTGTATCAAATTTGATTAAAATCGGACCACTCCTTCTATAACCCGATTTTTTCGATTATCGATTTTTGATATTTATCGGGTGTAGCTTGACACAGAACCTAGCTAAGAATACTCGCAGATGCTTATAGTACAACTGTGTAAATTTCCAAGAAAATCGGTTCAGCCGTTTCGGAGTCTATAGGTAATGGACACACACACACACACACACACACACACACACATACACACACACAGACAAAGTTCTATTTATAAATAAGTTTCTATATATATATATATATAAAACCATTCTTTCATATGATGGACTTTTCAGTCAATTTTGACACATGAAGAATCAAAACTTCATTCAATTTTTATGTTTGTATTGTATGTGACATTTCTAGTGACCTGCATCCAAGTTCACATATTGTACTACAGCTTCAAATCATGCCGAATGACACACATTTTTATATTATTTTAACAATCTTTACTTCTTTACTTCTAGCAATGATTAGAATTTTAACAAAATCTAAACATATGATGAAAGTGAATTTATACATCTTCTTTGTTCTTGAGAATTGACAACAAAAATAATAAACGTATTTTATTTTTTAGATTGTTTATTTACATTACTTATTTATTATATTTTCTATTGGAATGGTTAGTCAAATAATGGCTAATTGCCAATTAATTTGAGATTTATAGATTTATAAAATGGTGAATAAATAATAAGTATTATTCCTGATGAATAGAGCACACAGCAGAATCGGGCCAGAGATAGGACAAGAACAGTGCAGTTTTATCAAAGACACCGAGACAAAGATATTTATGTTTAGAATGTTATCAGAAAGGGCAATACAAATGCAGAAGGATGTGTACCTGTGTTTCATAGACTACATAAAAGCATTTAACAAAGTACACCACAAAGACTTGATAAAGATACTCGGCAACCTAGACATATGCAGAAAAGATATTAGAGTAATCATGAACTGCTACTGGCAGAAAATTACCTGCATACAGACAGGAAAAAAGTTCAGCAGATAACAGTCAGTTAAGTGCCATATGTGATACACATTTTGGGTCGAAGATTATCCCTCAGTAGGTTGCCATTGCTTTCTGTGCAAAGATAGAAAGGGATATCTTCTTACCAGATCTATTCAACTTATACAGTGTGACAATTCTGCGAGCCCTAGAGGTCATGCCAGGATTTGTCACTGGCGGCCACCATCTGAACAATATACACAGACGATACAGTGCTGATAGCAAACACGGAAAGGAAACTACAAGACCTCCTACAGAAGGTAGCTGAAGAAAGCAGAAAAAAGAACTACATATACCTGGGAAGTGTTTTAGCAGAGGATGAAAAGTGTGACATTGAGATCCAAAGGTGAATTGTCATGGACAAGGACACATTCCAGAAGCTGAGTATACTATCAAGAAACAGGAAAATTTCACTGTAAACCAAGAAGAGAGTACTGGCTTGATATGTGATGTCAGTTTTTCAATATGGCAGTGAATGCTCAACAATCTCCTCAGAGATGAAGGAGAGAATTGAAACAACAGAAATGTGGTTCTACAGAAGGATACTGAGTATCTTCTTCTTCTATGTGCCCTGTTCTTTCAGGACATAGGCAATCATGGCTTTCCACATCTCCCTATCCCTGGTGGCTCTTAGTATGTTTTCTCCTGTTACACCTTGCAACCCCCATTCCATCATCCACCTGATCAGGCCCTTTAAATATGTTATCCACTGCCTTCCTCTGTCTCTTTTTCCTTCTATCTGGCCTATCGGTATCAGGTTCTCCAAGCCCTCCTTCCTCATTGCATGTCACAGGAACTTCAGTTGTCTCTTCCTGATGCTCACTATTAATTTTCTTTTCATTGCCATTCTTTCCAACACCTCATCGTTGCTCACATGCTCGGTCCATGATATCCACAGCATCCTTCTGTAGAACCACATTTCTGCTGCTTCAATTTTTTTCCTCATCTTTGATGATATTGTCCAGCATTCATTGCTGTATTGAAAAACTGACATCACATAGCAATCTAGCACTCTCTTCTTTGTTTCTAGTGAGATTTTCCTGTCTTAGTATTTTACTCAGTTTCTGGAACGCGTCCTTCACCATGCCGATTTGCCTTCAAATCTCTTTGTTGCACTTTCCATCTCCTGTTAGAACACTTCCGAGGTGTTTAAATGTTTGTACTTGCTTGATTCTAGTATCCCCCACATGTATTTGGCATTTTGGGTTACTCTTTTTGCTGATGACCATGTATTCGGTTTTCTTACAGTTTATTTGTAGTCCTTTTTTATCACTCTTCACAGCTACCTTCTGTAGGAGGTCTTGTAGTTTCCTTTCCATGTCTGCAATCAGCATTGGATCATCTGCATACCTTATGTTGTTCAAATTGTGGCCTTCAATAACAAATCCTAGCGTAGCATCTAGGGGCCTCAAAATATTCTCGCTGTACAAGTTGAACAGATCCGGTGAAAGGACACAGTCTTATCTTACGCCTCTTTCTATCTTTTTAAATCTGCTGAAATAGTTACCTGTTCGTATGCAGGGAGTTTGCTTCCAGTAGAGATTCTTGATTACTCTGATGTCTTTCCCAAAAATGTTGAGGATTACTCTGATGTCTTTCCTAAAATGGATTGAACATGTGAGCAATGATGAGGTTTTGGAGAGAATGAAAACAAAAAGGAAACTAATGTAAAGAGGAAGGCAGGCTTGGAGAATTTGATACTCACAGTTCAGATAGAGGGAATGAGAGACAAGGGAAAGCAACATGTAACATACCTGATGGCAGAGTGGATTTTTTGAGGGGTAATATGAAAAAGCGTGTTAAGAGGTACTAAGCATAGGGAGACGTGGAAGGCCATGATTGCCTATAGTTGTTAGTAAAAGGATGAGCCAAAAAATGCAAATTACAAATCAGAAATACTAAAATCAAATCAATACAAAAATTTAAATAACTCGAAAGCATTCTGATTTCCATTAAAACAGGGAAATTATCCATAGAAAAATTCACGACTGAAGAAAGAACCAAAGTCATGGAATTTTATTTTGGATTTAACCAAATTGTGAAATTACAAAATTTTATAGCGTCCACATTCTCCTGCCCTGATATTTCCTGGTTATTTTTATTGGATGGAGGATGCCTTAAAAAGTGTTTATAGATTGCAGACAATTTGGCAACTCAAAGATAATCTGTGCAGAAATTTCAGGACTGCAGCCAGAGTTATTAACCACTGTTATGAAAAATGTTATTGAAAGAATATGTCAGCGTGAAATCAAAAAGGGATAATATTTATGTTGTATAATTTTTCCTAATTAAATGGAAATATATTTCCAGTGTTTAAATTTTTTCTGCATAAAACTACTTTTGAATAATAAAAGAAATTTTGAAATTACTAGATTTTTAAATCACTATGGGACTCCTGCAAAACCAGATAAAAAGGACTAATATTTACTTATTCCAGAATCAAGCAAATGCTTATAAGACCCAAATAATAATGACCAATATGCCAGCCTAAATTTAAACTTTACATACATAAATCTAGATAATTAGGACTTTGGCTATAAACCTGAGGTTCTTCTGGAAAATGTTTCTAATTGGATGTGACAGATTCAAAGATCAGCCTTTTATCCTCAATTAGATTAGTTTTTCATTTTTAGAGGTGTGGTTAGTGCAATAATATCAGTGTAGCAAGTGAAATTAGTGAACTAAATTCAAATTCTGAACTAGTTTATTGTATTCACTTATGCACTAATGGCCTTGGAAAAGGCATCAATCTGTCTCCTCACCAGCTAACTCTAGAATTGATACCTCAGAAATAAGAGAACCAATATATGCATTTAATGAATCTGAAGATTACACCCACAGTGTTCAGGATCCCATTGCTAATTGTCAACATCCTGGAGAAGTTTCAAGCAAACCAGGAATCTAGTGACCCAAAGGCAATCAGAGAGCTATTTGGTTGAATCTCAGTCAGGAACACTCATTAATACTTACAAGCCATCTAAAGGATTCCTTTACCCAGCAGATCAGATCTTTCTCCAATGTGATTCTTTAGAAGGACATTGCGAATAACATAGACTGACCATGTGAGCAATGACAAAGTTTTAGAGAAAATGAAAACCAAAAGGACGCTTGTATATAGATTCAGAAAGAGAAAACCTGAAATGCTTAGGGCACATAATGAGGGCTTAGAAAATTTTATGATCACAAGTCATGTTTAAGGCACAAGAGACAGAGAAAAGCAGCAAATAACCTACCTAACAAGCTTGTGTAAACAGTTGGCATGGCAGAACAGGGATTAGGAGAGATTACAAAAAGAAAAAGTTTACTAAGAGCTACAAACAAGAGGGACATTGTGAATGGCCATGATCACTCACATTGAAGGGACACTATATATACAAGAATAATGATCTCATTGATAAAATCAGTTTTACGCATGAAGTAGACAGAAAATTCAAATCCATATGTTAATATATTTTTCAATGATATAAAAGATATACTTATATAAAACACAATTTATACATATATATTTTGCAATGGTAACACTTTCCTATGCAATCAGAAAAGTTCTTTGCATACAAATGGGTGAATATTGTCAATTTTGGTGATGATTTCATATAAAAAACACAAGAATATTGGCACTAAGCATTATTACAACTCAACACTATATATATATATATATATATATATATATATATATATATATATATTCATATAGATAGGTGTGAGTTTGTAACCCTGGGTTTCACACTTTTGCGATCGTCAGACAAACTGATTCATTTTTTTTAAAAATTGGTTATATTCATGTATTTTTGTGGAAGTGGGGGAAATCTGTCGTCATGGCAGACACAGACATATATATATATATATATATATATATATATATACATTTGTACACCCATCAACGCGCGCAAGGACACACACACACGCACGCGCGTGCATTCGGTCACTGAGGCTTGCATAAACATACACATGCGAATCGTGCAGGGTTTGGTATATATATATATATGTATATGTGTGCCGTTGCACACATACATACTCATTCGGTTAGCGTATTCGAATAGTGTAGCGATGTCAACTTCAACGCGCGAATATATGTACTAGGTTTTTTATTAGTATCAGAGATGCATCTCTGATACTAATAAAAAACCTAGTACATATATTGGTTTTACTACAACCATGCTCTCCCGTAGACTTACATGTCATATTTCTGATCAGAGTACTATTAAACAACATTTCTCTGAAAAACATAAACATGTAGGTAATATCAGACAGATTTCAGTCAACAATACAGTGATCCTTAATCATACACACAGTAAGAGGAACCTGCAGATATTGGAGGCCATGTACATCAAATCTAAACAACCAACACTCAATAAAATCAACTTTAAAACCGGAAATAACATATTACATTGCATTTGACTACATGGTTTTGTTGTCATTTCGTGCTATCATGCGGTGTGACGTCATAAAACCGCATCGCAAATTTAAGAACTGCGTTTATTATTTTTGGTAACTATTGCCGTTGCCAAGCAGAGTTTATGTCAACACAAAATAAAATCATCGGTGATGGTGGATGTTATAATATTTCAGTTTAAACAACCTCTCTGAAGATGGTTCATGTGAGCCGAAAGCTTAGAAGAAAATCAATAAATAATTATCCAAATGTTGGAGAATTTTTGTCTTTATTTTCAACTGAAATTAAAGCAAAAATATGACGTTTAGAATGGTTCATGATTAAACATAATAGACATTCATTGTCTCTTATATTTAACAGCATATGTTTAGAAAATTACTTGCTGCCTCGATACACTAAATATATATATATATATATATATATATATAAAATAAAAATGTAGTAAAAAGAAAAAAAATTTAAATCTTCCATATTCCTATTTTCTTCCATTTAAGATTTGTTTACAATTTTTCTCCTAGTAAAATGTGATACATGTCCTCCTATATGGCAGCAAATGCTGAACAATTTCTTCAAAGATGAAGGAAAGACTTGTGGTTCTACAGAAGTATTATAAGGGTACTATAGATTGAACATGAGAACAATGATGAGATTTTGGAGAGGATCAAAAGAAAAAGGAAACTTATACTTAACACCAGTTGAAGTTTCTGGGACACACAATGAGGAAGGAAGGCTTGAAGAATCTGATGCTCACAGGGTGGAAAGAGGGACAACGTAAAGCAGCACATGACATATTTGATGGGCTTAAAAAAATGAATGTCAGAGCAGTGCTTGGAAGATATAACAGGACAAAATATATTAAAAACAACAAGAGACAGGAAGGTGTGGAGGGCCATGATCTCCTACGTTCTGAAGGGCAAGAGCACATAACAGAAGAAAAAAAATGTTTTCTTATACTTTTACTTTGTCACATTAAAATTTTACATTTTAAATTTAAAATTTCATTTTTCTAAGAATTGTTAAAAATCAATTTTAATTTGGAAAGGGACAAAATCCACTTCTCAAAGTTCAGTTTCCATCTTATTTCTTCTTTACAAAATGAATTTAAAATTTCAAAATCTAAATCAAATTTTAACACTTTGTCAAAAACAGATTTCAGTGTTTCTTGTTGAAAGAAAAAAATATACTTGGTGCAATCTTCTGAAAATTTTATTTACATTTTTAAAATAAAATAATCCTTAAATCAAATTTGAAGTTAAAGAATTTTTCAAGAATCAAACGTGAACAGAAATATTTAATTCTTACAATCTTTGGTTTTAATAAAATAGAAAATTCTGTCATTGAAATGAATTTTATAAACATATGCATATACAAGTATATGTTTACATATGCATATACACACATATGTTTACATATGCCTACATGCACACACATGTTTATATGTGCATACACATACAATATTTACATATGCATACATATATGTTTACATATGCATACACACACTCATATATAGATATAAACAAAAACAACTATTAATACATGCATACATACATACATATATATTTTCTTTTACATATAAACATTAATAAACATTAAAAATTTACATGATATGATCATTTCAGTGAATTGAATTTGCTTCATCAGCGATCTTTAATCTTATGGAAAATTCAAAAAATTGTTGGTGAGTATGTGTGTGGGCAAAAAAACCAAAAGTAATCCGGTGATGATTTGAATTCAGTTCACTGAAATGAACATACAATCTTGTAAATTTTGAAATTTTATACGTAAAAAAAATACATATTGGCTCTGTAAATAAATTTTAATTACATTGAGCCCTCTGGCTGGATGAGTTTTATACAATTTTTAACAATTAATATTAATAGGATCTCCATTAGAGTTTTACCATCAAGCCGCTTCCTTTTGAATTTTTATATATATATATATATATATATATATATATTAGTCATATATATATTATTTTTACATATTTTTATATATTAATATAAAAATATGTCAACTTACAAATGTACCCATACCCATATGTAGGGGTGTATACATATACAAAGAAGAAATGAATCAAGCTAACACCAATAAAAATGGGCATAAATTATTTTTAACTTAACATAAAATAATGAAAATGAGAAAATCAACAAACAGTTGCTGATACTTCCTGACGAGTGGACCAAATGATTACAAAATGTTTCATCTACAAAACACTTGAGTAGAGGTGCTGAATATAATTTTAAATAATCTTCTACATGACAAATTTTATTTTGGTATTAATTCTATATATATATATATATATATATATATATGGCTATTTAGATGGCATATCTTCATTTTTAAGTATTTTCCTGTATTGTGAAGGTGGCCATGAATATATATATATATATATATATATATATATATATATATATATATTATTATTAATTATTATGTGTGAACATGCAAAATGTACAATTTTGTAGTACTTTGTAGTTAGCACATGTTCTAATGCAGGGGTCGGCAACTTTTTGGAGAGTGAGGACCAAAAAGCTATGTAGAGTCATGGAGGAGGGCTAAATAGCTATGGCTTCAGTGTCACGGAAAAGAACCATGTTATTAAATATGTGAATAAATTTTCTATGTGTTTGAAAAAAGCGAGGATTCAATATAATTTAATATCTGACAGGAATTTTGTTAGAAAAAATATTACATCTCAAAAATAAATGTTTCATAAATCAGTACTGAAAAAAAAAAATCATTAAAATTGGTTGAAAACACTATTTTTATATTCACTTAAAAGTGCCCGCTCATGAAAGCAATTTCACAGAAAAAGTGAAAGTGAGGCTGTACGCTAATTTTGGTGATCCCTACAAATAAAACATAAAAGTAAAACACATTCTTCAGGTATAAAGAAATAATTTTTTAATTTTGACGCAATATATTCAGACTATCAACTGTCACTTTGGTTTGGTTTACCTATATTTATATCAGGTCCTGAGTAAGGTAGTGGGCCAGACAAGATTCACCTGAGGTCTGGATGTGACGTGCGGGCCAGGGGTTGCCAACCGCTGTTCTAACGTAATAATTAACAACAAATATTCATTGCACTATTTTTATATTGAGCACTGTTTTAAATTAATGTTTTGAATGTTGCAATTATTGTCTTTGTTCTTATTCATTTGTACACACATATATATATATATATATATATATATCAATTATGAACACAGTAATGATGTAATGACATTTATGGGGAAATTTGAATATATCTACTTTCAACTGTCTAGAATAACAATTACTCACCATTTATTATAATAGTCTTGTGACACTGAGATCTGAAGGTATGTTGGCATGACCAAGGACACATTTCAAAAGCTAAGCAGAGTATTGAGAGACAGGAAGTTTTCATTTGAAACAAAGAAAAGAGTACTGGACACTTATGTGATATCTGTCCTTCTATATGGCTGTGATTGCTGGACAATCTCCTCAAAGATGAAGGAAAGACTTGAAGCAACAGAAATGTGGTTCTACAGAAGAATGCTAAAAATACCATGGACCAAACATGTGAGCAACAATGAGGAATTGGAGAGAATGGCAAATTATTTTGCATTTAAATTTTTGGAGATTATAGCTGTCATGGAAGCAGGTAAACAGGAGGAAATTCCACAGGTGGAAAGTGTGAGAAAAGAAACTGTTGGAATAGAAGTGGTAGTTACATGTAACTGTTTCAATAGAGAAAGAGTTGAACCTGGAAGAAAATCTACTAGCATGTTAAACTTCACATGATTGGGGAACCAGGAGAAAAAAGCTTGTCAGGATAAAACCTGTTGAATACAAAAAAAAGTAATAAAAAACTTAACTAAAGTTTCTTTCAGTCTTGTTTAACAAACATGTATTGAAGAGGAACTACTGCCTAACTGCACATACACATGCACATACACATACACATACACACATTTATGAATGTACACACATACATATATACAGAGCATATGAAAGAACACTTTATTGGGTGAAAATGCAAGATGAATTATGATAATGTTACACAACATATACAAATTTTTTAAAATTCTCATTTCTCTCTTGGATATATTAAAGGCATTAATGTAGCAGCATACAATGTGCTCATGACACTAGGAACCACTGTTACTCCGAGACAATATAATTTTTGAAAGTAGCGTAGCCAGGGGAACAGAAGGAATAACATATCACTTTCTGCAGATCCTGCAAGGAGGACCCAGATAATGCACACCAGCTTTACATCATCTGTGATGAAACTTGGTGTCATGAGCAGTAGCATCTAGGATATAATACCCCACCTGTATGAAGGCATCAAGGTCAATGGCATCACCTATATTAAAAGAGGAGACATAGGGGTCAAGTCCTGGATTGAAAGGAAAGCTGTATATATTCCAGTTACTCATAATACCAGGTACACACATAAAGCTGTCATTATGAACATGATATCTAATATAAATAAGGAACACCTGATCTAGTCATGTAGTTGCCTCTGAGGCTGATAATGATTGTCCTTGATGCTAAATTAGTTTTATTGAATAACCTTTATCTGCTTTTCTAAGTTGAATTGGTTTACAAAACTTTTTTGGAAATATTTTGATTTTTCTGGTGAATTTTTTTTTTTCATAATTATTCAGTATAAACTGTAGATGTAATATATGGCTAGGACCCACTATGCAAGACAAGCTATATTTCTATGTTCTACTAGTTTTAACCTTTGCATTTCATTACTTTAGTTAAGTTTTTTATTACTATGATGCCATGTAAACAGGCTCGAAACATCCTCATTCTCTTGATAAGAAACTTCCAGTCAAACTCGTTCTAACTAAGAACTGCTATTTTGTGGAATCCTGACTGGATGTTTGATTCATCACTACAATCTTGACATTTTCCTGTCTAAGGTTAACCCTTATCTATCCTAGATAATCTGCACATACTTCATCTTCCTGTATTCATCTAGCAACATCATTAATAACCCTCTGACTTGAATGGCTCTTCAGCCTTCTATTAGGTGAATATTTATTTTAAAAAAATATATGTAGTTAGGAAAATTATATTATCCCAATCTTCTAAGTGTGGAGAATCCCATGATCAATATTCAAAATCCTGGTCTCTCATTTGTAGAAAAACATGTAATTACTGCACTCATTAAACAGCATTCCTACTGTGTGTGTTTGCATGTATATTTATGTGGTTGTATGTATATATTTGTACATGTGGGTGCATGCATGTGTTCAGGTTGGGGAGCTTACATCTCATTAATACAAAGTCAAAGTTTTGCTTTATCTTTTTGCATTAAGAAAAACAAAAAAAAAGTTGTTTTCATTCTGTTTTTTCTTCATCCAAATTTTGTGCAGTCAACAATTTAGAAAAATAAAACTTTACAAAAGAAATTACTTAATTACTTACTGACATTAACACAAAAATGAACGATAAAAGAAAATCATAAAAATGCAACTGAGAAAAAATATTCATTTTTTTTCATATATTCATTCTTACACATTTTCTTTTCCGTAAATTTCTTCTTCTTCTTCTTCTTCTTCTTCTTCTTATTATTATTATTATTCTATTACAACTGTGTTTGTCCCTCCCTTTGTTAGTTTGCATCACCGTTACGACCTGCCAGTACCTCATAAAGCATGTAAAAAAACAAAAGACACTACTTGGTTTCAGTGAGAAAATGAAAGAAAAAAAGAAAAAATAGATGTATTTGACATTTGTTTCAGTGAAATCAAAAATGTTGTAAATTTCAAATCTTTTCAGTTGTACCCACTTCTTAAAACAACAAGCAGCATTCATATTTACGATTGTTATTGCAATATTTTGTTAAAATTTCTAAACTCAAATATTTAACAATGTGACAGGAGTATTTTTACCGATATTTTATTGTTACAGAACTCACCATGAGCTTAGTTCATTAACTGAAGAAATAAGATTCATCAGAATATTAAGATATGAAAAGTGTGAAATTTTCACTGCTTAAAACTCGTTATTACTAATTGCCTGCATGTATTTGTCTATTTACACTAAATGTTATTCCTGGAGGTTGAGTGACAGCAAGTCTTCATAAATTTCTAGAATGTTTCTGGGTTTTCTCACAGACTCCAGCAAAGTCTCAAAAATATGAAATATAAGCAAAAACACAACACTTACAAGCCAGAAAGTTTAAGTGAAAAAATTTTTTTCAAGCACAAAAATAAAGCCTGAAGTTCTTGTTTAAAAAAAAAAGTTACAAGTGATGAATAATCTACTGGTAGCCGTTAATTGTGAACAGCAAGGCACCACAGAAAACTAGAAAAAATTATTTTCACAAAAGACAAGACAAGACTCATAACTGATAATGTAACAAAACGGACACACAAGAACAGAAAATGGTCAAATGTGTCGTGGATGGACAAACAGTTTCAGTGTGAACAAGCAGAAAGAAATAAGCCTCTACCTCCAAGTTTTCACAGTGTCGAACTTAAAAGCCTTTCTCCACAGACAATGTTTCAACCTGAGTCAAATCAAGATCCTATCCACACAAGCATATGTGTGTATGTGTGTGTATAGTTAGAGTGGGGTTTGCAGTTACATAGGACAGGCAGGGTAAGTAACCACCGAGATGCTCCTCATACAAGTGCCAAAATTTGGTTGCGAATGGTTCTTTTCAGTTTCAATTTTTTTATTTTTAGTGTTGATCGACCCGCCCACCTGTAATGTTCAGCTTTGTTTATACCATCAAAGAATTACCTGTTATTTTTTTCTGAGACTTTTTCCTGCTGCTTGTAGACAAAAATTTCTGTCCTTTCTTACACACTCTTCATCTCTGTTTTATTTAAATGGTTACTTACCTTACCTGCTGCCAAGACAAGTATGTTAATATTATCACGATCATTATTATTATTGCTTTTTGTCTTCTTTTTTGTGCTTAACTGACTAAACTTTTCTACTTACCTTGCTAACTAACTGCCAATATGTTTACCTATCTACTTACTGGAAACACCAATCAATCCACCAAGAGACCCACCCAAGCGTTTATCTTCGAAATGAATTTACTGGGAAAAAAAATGTATAGAATGGAAAGAAAACCTTCAGGTAAAAATATTCAAGAATTTTTTTCACAATTTTTTTCTCACTTTTTTCCTTCTTTTTTCATCCTATTTTTTTCTTACTTTTTTCTTTCTTTTTCATTCTTTTCTTCTCTTTCATCCTATTTTTTCTTTTTCTTTTTTTCTTTTTCTACTTTCCTTTTATTTTTTATTTTTTATTTCATTTTCGTCTTTCTTCAATTTATTAATCGTCTTCTGTTGGAATATCTTTTCATTTTATTTTTCTTCATTTCTTCACTCCTTTTTCGACTTTTCTTTTTTCTTCCATCTTTCTTTTATCCTCTTTTTTTATTCCTTTCCTTCAGTTCTTATTTTTGCCTTCACCGTCTTCAACTGATTCTTCTTTATTTCTTGTTTTTCTTTTTCTTCTTTTCCTCTTCTTTTATTTACTTCCTTCCATCTTTCCTTATCTTTCAGTTCCTCTTCCTTCTTTGTTCTCTTCCTTTTTCCTGTCTACTTACATTTCTTCTTTACTAACATGATGTGGATAAAAAAAGCAAGCCCCAAATTCTGACACCGCCTACTTCTGTTTCCGTGTGCAGTATACATATATATGTGTTTATGTTTGCTCACCTAAATATCAACTCACAGTTCCACCCTGTCTCTCCCTTAGCCGATTCCATGTTTATAGAAATTCTTTATACTTTTTCACATCTGTACTAAGCCAATTTTTACTGCAAATGCAACCAAAGGTAATCACATCAACCAGACAGTTTAAAAATTGTTTCTTTTGAAATCAAATTATCCTTGGGGCTGACAGTTTATCAACATACCCTTCATCAGGTATATTTCACTGTGCTTATCTATTCCTTAACCTGTTCTACAGGGTAGGGTAAACTCATGCCTTTTCCCTAGAGTGGAATAAGCAGAAGCTACCTCAGTTCAGTTTGAAACCCACTTCCCAAAATTAGTATTCTGATGCTTAGTCAATAAAATACTGACTTTCAAATGTTGGTCAGGCTATGAACTTTTCAGAATCCCTGCTCATATTTGCATTTATCAGTCTTTGTCACAGTCATTTAATGTGTTGGAATGTCTGTTACCCAGAAAGATACAAACCCAATCACTGGGTCATTTCTTTCATATGGGTTTTGCACAAAACCATGCTCATTAGGACAATGAGGAGAGATTGTTCAAGGTACTGTCTATTAACAATAGAATCTTGAATGATGAAAGATATCACAAGAAAAAGCTTTTCCACTTTACCATTATTTCTCCTTATATACACTACCGGCCATAATTATTAGGCCACCCCAGAGTTTTAAAAAACTTTTAGTATTTATTGCCAAATGAATAATTGTAAATGAAAATAGAATGGTTCTTTTGTTGATATTGCACAATAATGTGTGCATCAAATGAATTTATAAATATTTAATAATTGCCTATATTGCAGTTTCATCAATGAAAGAATGAAGAAACTTTAGAGTGATTCGGACGAGTTCATCTTTGCTTTCTTGCCTTGTAAGATTTTGCAAAGTAATAATAACAAAGAACCATTCTATTTTCATTTAGTAATAATTATTGATTATTAGGTCACCCCAGTGTTTTAAAAAAATTATGTATTTCATACTATTTCTTAGTATTGATTGCCAAGTGAATAATTGTAAATGAAAATAGAATGGTTCTTTTGTTAATATTGTACAAAAACGTGTGCATCAAATGAATTTTGCATCCATTCTCTGAAACACTCTTCCCATTTACCCAACCCCCATCCTTGGTATCCTCATCTGTCTATCCCCCTCCTTCCGACATTTCCTATAACTAACCACTCTTTCTCATCACTTTCCCCTATGTAACCCCCTGTGCAATAGTGGCAGTGGAATGCCTTGCTTGGGGTGAAATGAAAAAAAAAATTAATAATTATCGATATTGCAGTTTCATCAATGAAAGAATGAAGAAAATTCAAGGTGATTTGGAAGAGTTCATCATTGCTTCCTTGCCTTATAAAATTTTGCAAAGTAATAATAACAAAAGAACTATTCTATTTTCATTTAGACTAATCCACCTGGCAATAAATACTAAAAATAGTATGAAATACATCATTTCTTTTGAAAAAACTGGGGTGGCCTAATAATTATGGCTGATAGTGTATATATATATATATATATATATATATATATATATATACATATGGATATCAGTGAATATGCATCTATATGCAAGTACACACACTTATATAAATATGTCAGTCAGTTAAGTGCCATGTGTGATACATGATTGGCCAATCATATTTCAAAAGAGACATGATTGACTAGACAGAGGATTTTCCTGCAGTAGGTTGGTAGACTCATTGCAGACCAAAGCTACAGAACCCAATCTGTCCTGCTGTTTAACCCATAGATGGAGAGAGAAGAGATGGATTAATACTTTTCCCAAGGGTATTTGAGTATAAGTGAATGCAATGAATTCAACTGGAATTCAAACTTGGCTCTCTGATTTCTCATTCCGAGGTGATATCTACTGCATTACAATGCACATAAAAATTCATATCAACTAGCACCACAATGCAACAAAATTAATATCAACCAGTCTAAATCAAATTCTTACTAAAGAAAAATGTGCTTCCTGACCAACAGAAGATGTGATGATACCAGGCATTCATATTTTTTTTTTTTTTTTTATAAGCGTTTCACCCCGAGCAAGGCATGTCACTACCACTACTGTGCAGGGGGCTACGTAGAGTGGAGAAAGGCTGGTTAAATATAGGAAATAACAGAGCGTGGGTGATAGGCGGGTGAGGATACCGAGAATGAGGGTTGGGTAGATGAGAGTGTTGTGAGAATAGTTGGGAGTTAGTGTGATAGGAGGTGTCTATTGACCCTACATTTAAACACCTGGAGATTGGGTGGGAATCCAAACAAAGGGGGTAATTAATTTTAAAAAAAATTGACATTGTCTTTCTTAACTTCATTGCACAAGCATCTGACATCTGGTGTGAATGTGGACCCATGTTTTGATAAGCAAGACTGGAGTAGGCACCCCTACTTGAATCTTAGGGGCATACAATCGAGGAATTGGTCCCAGGCATCACCAAACCTCTGTAACAGGAACTGAACACATGCTTCCATTTTATCATCTGTTAAAACCACTACTATAACTAATGCATGCTGCTGCTAATTTGGTCATGGGAGATCATCTTGATAAAGAATAGCTCAACTACCGAGTTAATAGACACACATCTCTTGTTGGGAGTTTGTTGGGATGCACATCTCTTGTTTGTTGGGATGCATATCTATTGTTTGACTATATATATTTATATATATATTAGATATAATTTAATTTAAAGAGTAATGTAAGTCAAATATAGTAAAAACTGAAATTGAAATTGTAGAAACTAGAAATTAGAATAAGTAGTGCGACACAGAGATCCAAAGGCGAACTGGATTGGTGAAAGAAGCATTCCAAAAGTTGAGTAAAGTATTAAGAAACAGGACAATTACACTAGAAACAAGGAAGAGAGTACTGGATTGCTATGTGATGTCAGTTTTTGCACCCAAAATGTAAAGAGAATAATTTTTAAGCTCATTTTTTGAATCCTATTTTATTTCTTTTTATGATAAACATTATTTTTAGTGGCTTCACATGTTTGAGTTGACATCTTAAAGTGTCTTCTCAAATATGATTATCTAATAAAAACAATGTTTAATTAAAAAGTCTGATGGATTAATAAATAAATGTTTTTACTTCTTTAGAAATTGCTTTGTTTACATTAGGATATAAAACTGAGCTGATATGAATGTTTTGAGAGTCTGAGAAAGATTTGCGTTTATAAGGCACTATTCATTTTTGTTGAATCGTTGATATTATTATCCACTAACCAAAAATATTCAAGAAATTTTGTTAGGAAAATATCTATCTTCTGGCAGGATTTGAACTTGCAACTCCCATGTATTGTGGAAATGTCATTATTAGATAAGAAGTGTTATGCCACTCGTCCACAGAAAATTTTGTGGTAAACAAAGTTTGAATTAAACCATATAAATACATGTTTTCTGGATTTCTTTAGAACCTTCATTTCTCCACTGGTTTTTATCTTAATGCCAACAAATGCAACCAAAGACAATATTATAAAATTTTACAGAAACTTACAAAAGTTATATATGACTATTTACGCTCTCACACACTGATTGAGCACTCTGGAAGACTGGTAAACTTTGAAAAACAGTAGCTACTCTGGCATCTACGCATAGTTCATTCAGCAATGAATTAGAACACTCTCAGCTATTTAGGCGTGTATAATGATAATATACACGCTAAAAAGTCTGCCTCCTTCTACTGAGCACCCATAGCTCAGAGGTAGGATTGCCGACTGATGCCAATTCGGTTGGGTTTCAATCCTGGGTAAAAAGCAATAGGCTGTCTAACTGTACTGATGAGCTGTGATACAGTGAAACAGATCTGTCTGCGGATGACTATATATTAGATATAATTTAATTTAAAGAGTAATGTAAGTCAAATATAGTAAAAACTGAAATTGAAATTGTAGAAACTAGAAATTAGAATAAGTAGTGCGCCACAGAGATCCAAAGGCGAACTGGCATGGCGAAAGAAGCCTTCCAGAAGTTGAGTAAAGTATTAAGAAACAGGACAATTAGGCTAGAAACAAAGAAGAGAGTACTGGATTGCTTTGTGATGTCAGTTCTTCAATATGGCAGTGAATCTTGGAAAATAACATTGAAAATGAAAGAAAAACTTGAAGCAACTGAAATGTGTTTCTACAGAAGAATGCTGCGAATATCATGGATTGAGCATGTGAGCAATGATGAGGTTTCAGATATGATGGAAACAAAAAGGAAATTAACAGTGAGCATCAGGAAGAGACAACTGAAGTTCCTGGAACATGCAATGAGGAAAGAGGGCTTGAAGAACCTGATACTAACAGGCCACATAGAGGGAAAAAGAGACAGGGGAAAGCAGCGGATAACATATTTGGAGGACCTAATCAGGTGGATGATGGAATGAGGGTTGCATAGTGTAACAGAAGAAGGCGTGCTAAAAGCCACCAGGCGTAGAGACACATGGAAAGTCATGATCACCTATGTCCTGAACGGACTGGGCACATAGAAGAAGAATTCATTGCTAAAATTCCTGAAGCTTTTGGTTGTTAATTCATGTACAAATCATATACAAGGGTTAACTTTATGTTTAAAAATATTATCTGGTATTTATGATGTGCACCTTTTCATTACAAACATCTGAATGCCATGAACCATTCAAAAGATCTTCACCAGATATTTTTCTTTACTTTCTTCATCTTTCAATGCCTTTAAACATATTAATAAATATATTCTTAATTACATTTTCTGAATCGCATCTCCCACCAGATGTTCTTGTAATCAGTTTAATTGGAAAAACAAACATTTCTTATGAAAGTACAAATCTAACTGATGCTAAATGCTGAAGACATTCTCAAAGACTTTTACTTATTTTTCAAACTCCAAAATTGCATAGCTTTTCGTTTTTTGTTCTATTTGCTTTTGTAATATGATCCTGATTGGAAAGTTTCTCATATTAGGTATTTTTATCGTAGCCATTTTCATGATTAGTATTTTTAAGGCATTCGTTTTCATGGCAGGCATGTTGATGGTAGCCATTGTAATGGTAGGCATGTTAATGGAAGAAATTTTGATATTTGCAGTTATTTTCTTGTAATTCATTTTCATGTTAAATATTTTCATAATAGGTTATTTTTCTATCAGCCATGCTTGTTCCAGTAATTATACCTGTGATATTTTTATTATAAATAAAGCAACAAAGATCCAAAAGTATCCAAGATCTCATTTGGGCAGCAATCTATCTTTTATGCAGGTTTCATTAAAAATTACAGACAAGATGTGATGATTAATTTTTTTTATGTAATTTTTCATGTGATCTTATAATTTTTTTTTCTTTTTATGATTTTGATATAATTTATGTCCACAAAAGACAATATATAAAAATATAATATATATATATATATATATATATATATATATATGTATGTATGTATGTACAGAGTGTGATTGGTAAATTGACACCATTTTATACTTTTAATTTTGCGCATGTGTATTATTTGTTTTTGATTTTGTCAACTGCACAATATAGTATGGCACTGTCTTTGAGAAATTCACTCTACCAGAAATTTGGAAATGGTACGCTATAGTGCTTGAGATTTGTGCTGGAAGTTCCAATATAGACATTTCAGAGTGTTTGGGTGTCAATCTAAGAACAGTGCAAAGGATTCAGAAAGAGTTGGATGATATATCCAGTCAACATCATGGTGTTTGGAGTAAGCCCAAGGGATAGTGCCATTATGCCTCTATTCATCTTCCCATATGGCCTCAGACTCAGCATAGAGGTCTAAATAAAGTGCTTTGAGGACATAGTGCTGCCCTGGGTCAAGAGGGTGGCTACTTAAATCTATGCCTGGCAACAGGACTCTACATCATGCCACACAAGCAGGTGAACACAGTTGTGGTTGTCAGACAATTTCTGCAACCAGATCATCGCTTACATCTGGCTACATAACCCCCCAAACTGCAACCCCCTTGATTATTGTGTGTGGGGCACAATGAGTTCTTCGAAAAATCTCTCTGTTGACTTTTGACCATGTTCAATGGTTTTGTGAACAGTGTTGTTTTAATGGAAAAATTAAAAAAGAAAAAAGGTGAATCCTGAGTAGCACAATGAGAGTCCTGGCATAATGACAAAATTTGGGATCACTTGGTTAGCTGTAAGAAACATAAGATACAAAATTTATACTATTATTCACCGAATACTCTATAATGTACTTGCTTCTCTTTCCTACTACTTTGACAATGGATGGCTCTACTTATAATTATGGCAAGTAGCCATATTCGAGAAAGATCTGGGCAGTATTGGATTTACTCAAGTTTTTCTGCTCTGTATATGAGTAGCTAATAAACCAACTCTTCTTTGTTTTCCTCTACCAAATCTTCTGTTCCTTGGATAACCTCTCTAACTAGAGCCTTCTTGATTCTTGGCTATTTTGAACTAAGACAACATTACAATAGATTTCTGGAATTGGATAGTAGAGTAAGAGAAAGTAGTACATTGCAGAGATGTAATATAATTAACACTGAAAGAAAAGATACAATATTGATGTGCAGGCCACTTGGTGAGAATGATTGATGCTAGGGTTCCAAAACAGCTATTCTATGGCCAACATTGGAATAGCAAATATGTTGTACACTGTTCCTTCTCACATTACAAGAATGAGCCAATATATAACATCAAGTACTGTAACGTAACATTGATCTTCAAACTTGTAAACAGTTGAGAACCACTTGTTTCACTAGCTTAAAGTCTTTTGAAGAGAAAAAGGCAGGAGCCTGGTGATGGAATTTGGTCTAATCTTAAGCAGAGGCAACGTTTTAACTCTTCCAGAATAAATCTCATATGTTAATGTGAACATGGCCATACAAGACTCATCTGACATAAGAAGAGATATTTTTATTTCTTCAGTCTTCACAAATACTTTTACTTTAGTACAAATACCTTTATTTATCAAACCCTCATTTGTCATATCTTTCTCACTCTCTCTCTCTCTCTCACACACACACAATATATATATATATATATATAGATAGATAGATAGATAGATAGATAGATATGTATTATAAGCTACAATTTAGAACATGCACAAATTATAATTTATATAATTTAGATAGATAGATAGATAGATAGATAGATAGATAGATAGATAGATATGTATTATAAGCTACAATTTAGAACATGCACAAATTATAATTTATGACAAAAGTGCACATTTTGTTTCAACATCCATAAAACAATGTCTCATCAGGTAGTTAATAATGATGGTACTCTAATGATGGGTACCATCATTATTAACTAGCTGATGAGACATTGTTTTTTCGATGTCGAAACAAAATGTACACTTTTGTAGTAAATTATTATTTGTACATCATGTTCTAAACTATAACTTATAATAAATATTTATTACTGTAGTTTTATATTGAGCACTGTCTTAAATTAATGTTTTGAACATTGTTAATACTTTCTTTGTTCTTTATTCACTTGGCAGAATTCGAACCTACAAACCCTAACAACATAGGAGAAGCCATCAATTGATCTGATGCATCATAGACCGCTTGACCATGAATGATTTCATAGTCTAAGTGAAGCCAAATCAAGCCTTATAAACACAAATTTTTATTTCTCATAAATATCAATCTTTGCTCTGAAAGTGTATCATAATATAAACAAATGTAAACAGACAATATTACAAAAAGTTCCAGAAATTAACAACTGACATATTTAGTTTATTTGTTTGAACATTATTTTTAATTGATATGCATATTTGAGTAGATATTCTGTTTTTAATTAAACAGCCTATTTATATATATAACTACTGGGCTTAGTATTTTTGAGAAATTTTGTTAGGAAAATGTGTCATACAGCAGGATTTGAACCTGCAGTTTGAACGTTATTTTTAACAGATACTTGTATTTGAATCGATATTCTGTTTTTCTATAATTAAACAGTATATATATATATATATATATATATATATATATATATATATATATATATATGCACTGGCCTGAATATTCAAAAAATCTAGTTAGGAGAATATGCATCTTACGGCAGGATTTGAACCTGCAACTTCTATATACCTAGGAGAAGTGATCAGATGATCTGAAATGTCTTGACTACTCGACCATGGAAGATTTCATGATTAAACAAGGCTGAATTGAGCCATATAAGTACACAAGTTCCTGATTTCCAATTGTTCTGGGTATGACCGTAAACTGCATCCAGCAGCAAGGCCTCTAATTGGGAGGTTGTGAGGAGCATGGAACCATCTCTTAATTGCTGTTGTTCTAAGGTACACCCTAACCTGAGGTGGTGGTACCTGTTAGGGTCTCAGCTATGGGCAAATAGTTAACCCTCAAACTGGGGTCAAAACGCTATGAAAGTATAAAAATAGATTTTTATAGAAATATATACATTTTTGAACAAAAAATATTACTAACAATACAGTTTTGAGGAAAAATAAGTATTACCATAACACATTTTTTAAGGAAAAAATATTATTTCCATAATACATTTTTGAAAGAAAAAAAAATCATTACCAGCAATATATTTTTGAATACAAAGCTAGAAGACATTTTCAAATTCTAAAATAAAAAAAAATTCATCAAAATTTGACTAAATCAACCTTCTTACTATAACACATTAAAAAATATCTTAAAACCCTACCTTTTGGCATTAAATAACCCACAGAAGTTGATACACTGTTAAACAAAACTCAAAAACCTGACTTCTCATAACAACCATATCTGCTTCAGGACATATCCTAATCTAAATAAATATAAACAAAAACAATATTATAAAAAGTTACCAAATGGTATTAACATATATATCTATTTAATTTGATTTGTTTGCACCCCCCCCCCATATAGTAATCAGAGAGGTTGCAGTCTGGGGAGTTAGGTGGTCAGATGTAAGGGGTGATGTGGTTGCAGAAATTGTCTGGGTTTCCCTGCTTATGTGGCATGGTACAGAGTTCTGTTACTAGACAGAGGTTCTTTCAGCAGTCACCCTCTTGACTCAGGGCAGCACTACCTCTTCAAGGCATTTAATATAATCCTCTAGAGAGTGAGACCTTCGCCAACAAATTCGGAGTTCACTTCTTATCAGAATGACCAGAGTGAGTTTTCTAAGCTTTTATACCTTCATTACCAATAATAGACTCATCCAACTCTTTCTGAATCCTCTGACTTTTCCTCAGATTGACATCCAAACACTCTGAAATGTTCATATAGGAGCTTCCAGCATGAATATCAAGCAGAACAGCATGTAGTTAATAAATTTCTGACAAAGTGAATTGTGTCATAGAGCTATTTTTCTCACAGACAGTGCCCAACTGCATAACACAGTCGTCAGGTGCACTCTTCTGGTGACAAAATAAAAAACAATGTGTATATTTTACAAATTATCTTATTATGGTACTAGGTGTTTCCATTCTTTTGTACACCTCATGTGTATAAGTAATTCATAGTTTAAAGGTTAAATTTATTTTATACAAGAAATATTTATTTTTGAGCTTGCATAATAAGAACTCACATTCAGCTGGCCACAGGTAACTGACACCCAGGAATGTAAAAATCACTTTCGTATTTGTAACTATGGGCTGACATACATGGTAGGCCAAACTAGAAAGATCTATTCTGAAATAGATAGATAGATAGATAGATAGATAGATAGATAGATAGATAGAAAGAATGAAAGTATGCAGCCTATAGCCTCTTCCTCATTCTCCGAATGGTAAGGATATACAAAAAGAACACTTGTTTTACTTATCTCTACTTTCTTGTTGCTCACTCATTCATTTCTATGTGCCTCTGCATATACTAAGTCTGTCAGTTTTAGCTATCATAATTTTCATCTCAATTATTTTTTTCTGACTCATCACCTTCCCAAGAGGAAAAATTTCTAACATAACTAAACAGTCTTGTAAATAATAGATACAGGCAAAGATGCTGCTTACAATGTATTAGTAGATTAGTAGATAAGTGTATATATGTTGTTATATGTTGGCAAATTGATACATTAATCAACTCATATATATATATATATATATATATTTTTAATCGTATCACCCCGAGCAAGGCGGTAATGCCACTGATGTGCAGGGGGCTACGTAATAGTGAAAAGATTGGAAAATAGAAAGCCAGAAAGCACATCCTAAACAGGGAACAAGGGATGAGCCTCTTAACCTGTTTAATAGACGTGGGTGGAGTGTGAACTGGGCGATAGATAGATCTATCTACTCCAATTGAAAAAAAAAAACAAAGTGAGAAGATTTGAAAAGAGAAAGCCGGAAACCACATCCTAAACAGGGAACAAGATATATATATATATATATATATATATATATATATACACACTACCAGCCACAATTATTAGGCTAGGCCACCCCAGTGTTTTAAAAAAATGATGTATTTCATACTATTTCTTAGTATTTATTGCCAAGTGAATAATTGTAAATGAAAATAGAATGGTTCTTTTGTTAAGATTGTACGATAACATATGCATAAAATGAATTTTGCATCCATTCTCTGAAACACTCTTCTCATTTACCCAAACCCCATTCTCGGTATCCTCATCTGTCTATCACCCTCCTTCCGACATTTCTGATAACTAACCACTCTTTCTCATCACTTTCCTTGGATGAAATGAAAAAAAAGAAATATTTAATAATTATCGAGATTGCAGTTTCATCAATGAAAGAATGAAGAAAATTCAGGGTAATTCGGACGAGTTCATCTTTGCCTCCTTGCCTTTTAAAATTTTACAAAGTAATAATAACAAAAGCAGCATTCTATTTTCATTTGGTAATAAATACTAAAAATAGTGTGAAATACATAATTTCTTTTAAAAAAAAACTGGGGTGGTATAATAATTATGGCCAGTAGTGTATATATATATATATATATATATATATATATATATATATATATTATCCAATGTCTAAAGCACTCCTCAGAGTTTCATGCATTACACAATCATCAGGTGCTTCTTATGAACTGTCTGTTTTTAGATTTGAATTTTGTTTTTTGGTACTAGCATTGTTGATGGTCATTATAAATTATAAATCTGTGATGTCAGTTTTTTCATTAGTTAAATGTATAATTTTAATTTGGTTTATGCTGAAAACTAAAAATGAAAGTAAATTCTTACAATTTTACTTTATAATTTTATTCTTATAATTTATTCCTCCAAGTCATGATTTAGATGGAGCATAATATGTCTATTTATTAACATATATTTAATAGTTCTGTTATATTACATTGAGCACTGTTCTATTGATAAATATTTACATCTGGGTGTACCTGTGTGTATACTTATTTACATCCATATATATATATACATTCTCACACCCCGATTGAGCACTCTGGAAGAATGGTAGACTTTGAAAAACAGTAGCTACTCTGGCATGTACGCATTGCTCATTCAATGGCTATTGGGCATGTATAATGATAATATACACGCTAAAAAGTCTGCCTTCTTCTACTGAGTGCCCATAGCCTAGAGGTAGAATTGCCGACTTACACCAATTCGGTCAGGTTTCAATCCTGTGTTAATAGCAAGAGCGTAACCGTACTGATGAGCTATCATACAGCAAAACAGATCTGTCTCGGATGACTATATATATTCTTCTTCTTTTATGTGCCATGTCCAGTCAAGATGTAGGTGATCACGGCCCTCAACATCTTCCTTTACCTTGTAGCTCTTAATATATTTTGTCTTGTTAATTCTCCCAAATTTTTTCTGCTCAAGCCCATCAAGTATGTCACACGCTGCTTTTTCCTGTCTCTTTTTTCCTCTATCTGACTTGTGAGTTCTTTTGCATTGGCAATAAAATGACTATAATTTATTAAGGTTAGTTATGGAGATAAAAAAAAACAGAACAATCTACTACATGACTTCTAAAAGCAAAGACAAAATTAGTCATCTCTGTAGAACATTTTTTGTATGTATGAAAACATGAAAGTCAAACTCCCATGAATAAAAAATAAACTTTCAGGTGTTTCCGTGAGGATAAAAATGTAATTTCAAGAACAAAAGGTCACAGAAAAAGTTCTGAGAAGCAAAAAATAAATATGACATGAAGAAAACACAGTTTGAAATGCAGATAATTTTTCAGTCTTTAATCATCTTGCTTCTCAATTGCTGCCAAGTTATAACAAACTGGTAACAAATTCTTCAAAGAAGTAGAACAGAATGAAGGTATTCATCTGTGTGGTTACAAATTCTAGCCAACAGATATACTCAACAAAAGAAAAAAAGTTTACAAATCTCACAGAACTTGAGTTACTTCACTTTCCAGCTAAAAATATCAGCTCTTCAGTTAACTTTTAACTTCCTGTAAGGAATTCCTGATACTGTAGTCAGATTCTCATAAAGAGAATGCAAAATAAAATGGATGCTTGTGCAAAATACCTTCATTTTTTAAAGGATCAACTTTAGAATATTAATACCACTATCTCAAAATGGATGTTGTTTTTATTTTTTAATATATTTTTTCCTTCAGAAAATAAAGCTCTCCACAACTTCCTATCCTTTTTATTATTAAGCAATGTTTACAATCTCTCCTAATTTCTCTTCTGCCGCCCATTTATACACACTTATTAGATAGGTTACTTGACGTTTCCTCCTGCCATTATTGATTTCAGAATATCCTGTTAGTGTAAGATTCTCCAAGCCCCATTTTGCCATTATGCATAGGTAGAAAAAGCAAATGTTGATAAAATAGGGCTTTCCCCATCCCAGTCAAGGATTTGGAGGTAGTATGCACCAGTCCTAATTCTTAGACATTAATTCAGACTGTGATAGGTGTCTAGGCTTGAAGAGGGAAAAAAAATTAATGTGAGTTGTTTTTTTTGTTTTTTTTTTTATAATCATTTCACCCCAAGAAAGGCAGTACTGTTACTGGAGCACAGGGGTTTGCATAAAAGGAGAGTGATGAGAAAAAGGAACAAGTTACAGTGGGAGTCAGAGAATGGGTAAGAGAAGGAAGAGAACACTGGTGTGAAGAGAGCTGCATGAGAGTAAAGTGGAAAGGGAGAAGAACATGATCCAACGTTTGTCAGGGAAAAGTTGTGAGTAAAGGAGATAAGAGATGGTAATTGACATTGCATTAAAATCAGTCAGTCAGTTAAGTGCCATACGTGAACATGCTTCAGCGATCAGGTCTCAAAAGAGACATGACTGACTGGCCAGAAGATTATCCCACTGTAAGTTGCCATTACTTTCTGTGGTAGACTAGTTGCCAGCCAAGGCTATAGAACCCAGTCTGTCCTGTTATTTAGCCCATAACTGGAGGGAAGAGACAGATTAATACCATTCCCAAGGGTATTTGCGTGTATGTGAATGCAAGGAATTCAACTGGAATTCAAACACGGCTCCCCGATTTCTCATTCTGAGCTGATATCCATTGCACTACAACTCACATTTAAATATATATCAGTATCTTTTATGTACTGTAATGCTTCAGGATATAAGTGATCATGGCCCTCCACTTTTCCTATCCCTTGTTGCTCTTAATTTCAATTTATAATTATCTTTGAATAGTTTGCTTTATGACACCTCAGCTCAGTCATGATGAACAGATGTTCCCATAGGGTAGCCCCATACATTTAAGGGATATTAGGAACAAATGTCACTTAAACAGCAATTGCTTTCAGAACAACTATGCGACTGAAAAATCAGCAGAGAACAAAGGCAAAATATACACAGGAGTAACTGAAGGACCCTGGAAACAAAGAAACTATGCACACAAAACATCCTTTACAAATAGTAAATACACAAACAGCACAATGCTTTCTAAACATATCTGGGTGATTAAAAACAAAAACTAAATCACATTAAAAATGTCATGGAAAATAAAGAAAAGAACATCAGCCTGCAAAAATCTATCCCAAAATTGCAAACTCCACCTGATAATAAAAACAGCTATAACTACTTTCCCAAGTCAAAACAAACTACTAAATAAATGCTCAGAACTCATCTCAAAATGCAGACACAAAATCAAATTTTTACTATATTAGTTAAAAATCAAAAACTGAAAATGAACAAGAATAAATGATAATAAATTAAATATTTAAAACAAAATAAATACATAAAAAAGTAAAATAAATGAATCCAAGCAAATAAATAGCTAAATACACACAGTAAATAGTAAACAAATTAACAAACCACATACACATAAACACAAGAAAACATAATAAAAACAACTAACATTAAAATAATCATTTATGTCCACTATTCACTAAAATATCTAATAAAATATGCAGCATATTTCACAATGTAAAAATTAATTATAAGATTATTAATTATAAACATGAGAAGCATTTTCAACCAACAATAACTCTATAAACATTAAAATTTGCCAATTAAACTGTACAAAACAAAACCATAAAATACAAATCAGAAAGGTTGTTAGATCAGTCAGCATTATTGACTTTAATGTTTAATGCACAGGAATGCATTATGAGTGGAGGTGCACTATTGATTTTTGGTGAACTTTTGGATAAGCACTGCATGCAAAGAGAAGATGAGAAGGTTCACACATGCCTTCATGCAGTGGAAATAAATGAAATCCAGGATGTTGACTGTAAAAGTAGGTTTTTGCACATTTTCAAAAATATCCTATAGGATTTTTGCAACAAGAGACAGAAGAGTATGATAAGCTGATTGAATATGAGAGAGATGGTAAATGGTTGTGATGAAGGTAAAAAGGTTGTAATAGCAAGATGAGAGAGATCGTAAATAGTTGTGATGAAGGTAAAAAGGTTCCAATAGCAAGATGAGAGAGATTGTAAATGGCTATTATAAAGGTAAAAATGATCCAATTGCCAGATGAGAGAGATTGTAAATGGCTATTATGAAGGTAAAAATGTTCCAATGGCAAGATGAGAGAAATTGTAAATGGCTGTGATGAATTTTAAAAATGTTCCAATGACAAGATGAGAGAGATCATAAATGGTTGTGATGAAGGTAAAAGTGTCCCAATGGTAAGATGAGAGAGACTGTAAATGGTTGTGGTAAAGGTAAAAAGGTTTTAATGGCAAGATGAGAGAGATCATAATTGCTTGTGATGAATTGTAAAAATGTTCAATGGCAAAATGAGAGAGATCATAAATGATTGTGATGAAAGTAAAAAGTTCCAGTGGCAAGATGAGAGAGATCTTAAATGGTTGTGATAAAGGTAAAAAGTTCCAATAGCAAGATGGGAGAGATAGTAAATGGCTGTAATGAAGGTAAAAAGGTTCCAAAGACAAGATCAGAGAGATCGTAAATGGTTGTGATGAAGGTAAAAAGGTTCCAATGGCAAGATGAGAGAGATCATAAATGGCTGTGATAAAGGTAAAAATGTTCCATTGGCAAGAATAGAGAGATAGTAAATGGCTGTGATGAAGGTAAAAAAGTTCCGATGACAAGATGAGAGAGATTGTAAATAGTGGTGATGAAGAAAATGAGTTCCAAAGTCAAGTAATGAAAGATACTTTCAGTGAGAGGTCTCTAAAATTAAAAAAAAAAATCAATGTTTTCAAATTTCTCTATATTTTCAGATATGGTATAATCTGTCCGACATGATGTAACATGCTGAAATTTTCAGAATCAACTCATCTCATGAATATTAACAAATGGTATTATAACACCGAGTATTCCCAAGTGGTCACTCATCTCTATAATGCAAATTGTGTTTTACATATGTAGGTTATCATGTGTACTCTTAATCATTTATTCATTTTAGTGGGCCTGTGCTATATAAAATAATGGCAACATATTGGTACACCGACTATGGAGTATCTTACATTGTCATAAGCAAAAAAAAAAAATAATAATCCAAACACCTATGCATGAGAGAAGGAAAATATATTATATATACATATATATATAGTGTTTAATTGTGATAATGTTTGGTGCCAAGGTTGTTGCTTTGTAGTGGTTTCACTGATAAAATATATTTTGGCAAGCAGGTTTTTATTGTAAAAAGCTTGATATCAGAGTGTAGATAGAGCATTGATGAACACAAAGCTTGTCTCTTTAACAGAGCAGGTTCATGCCAACTTTGAAGTTCGGCGAGGACACCATTATGATGTTCTCACGCGTCAGATTTAATACATAAATAAATACACAACAGTCTTTATTATAATAGAAAGGATATATATATATATTCTTCACTACTCGGCAAAAAAATAAAATAATAAGGCAATTTTAAAGAGTAAACATGTGACAAGAGCTTTCATAACTGGCAGTAAAGTTTAGTAACTGATAGTAAAGAGAATGAACTGAACTGATGCTGCCTTGCTATTATTTCTCTCTTCATGAGGATGACAGGAGGGATATTTATATATATATATATATATATATATATATATATATATACACGCACACACACACACTATTAGCCATACTTATTAGGCCACCCCAGTTTTTTAAAAGAAATGATGTATTTTCATACTGTTTTTAGTATTTATTGCCAAATGAAAATATAATGGTTCTTTTGTTATTATTACTTTACAAAATATTACAAGGCAAGGAAGCAAAGATGAATTCGTTTGAATCAACATAAATTTTCTTCATTCTTTCATTGATGAAACTGCAATAAATTTTCTTCATTCTTTAATTGATGAAACTTCAATATAGGTAATTATCAAATATTAATATACATTTTTAATCACTAATATTTATTAATTATTATGTATACTGTTTTTTTTAGCTATTTACAGCTTTGAGTAGAACCTTGCCAAGAATGGTGTATTCTTGTAAATATATTTGCTTCATTCCATTCTAATTATTTCTACCTGTGCTTTGGATAAGCTGAAGAATCTATCAGCCAAACCCAAATAACCAACCCCACCCAAAGTTATAACAGCTTATAGCAATTTGTATTTTCCCACTATTTCCTTGAAAGGTAGCTGTCTTTTACCCTATGATATGTTTTGGTATTTTATATTTGTCATAAGCATTAACTTCCCTCAGTTTGGACTCTTCCATAATCATCAACATTTTGCCGTACCATATACATATATATGTGCTTTTACTTATATTCTTTGGATTCTTATTTGCTCTTAGCAATGTTGTAGGCCAGTCTGCAATCTCAAATATGGAAAGGTCTGTGGTCCATAATAGTTATATAAATAAAGATTAATAGATATACATATATATGTGCTTTTACTTATATTCTTTGGATTCTTATTTGCTCTTAGCAATGTTGTAGGCCAGTCTGCAATCTCAAATATGGAATGGTCTGTGGTCCATAATAGTTATATAAATAAAGATTAATAGATATACATATATATGTGCTTTTACTTATATTCTTTGGATTCTTATTTGCTCTTAGCAATGTTGTAGGCCAGTCTGTTTATTAAAGCCTTCATGAAGGTGTTTCTTTAGTTCTGTTCGTCATTACATTTATGTTCACTTTTTTTATAACCTATTTTTATTTTGTTGTAGAGCAGTTAACACCCCTCTAGCAATCTCAAATATGGAATGGTCTGTGGTCCATAATAGTTATATAAATAAAGATTAATAGATATACATATATATGTGCTTTTACTTATATTCTTTGGATTCTTATTTGCTCTTAGCAATGTTGTAGGCCAGTCTGTTTATTAAAGCCTTCATCAAGGTGTTTCTTTAGTTCTGTTCCTTATTACATTATGTGCACTTAACCTATTTTTATTTTGTTGTAGAGCATCTGACACCTCTCTAGCAATCTCAAATATGGAATGGTCTGTGGTCAATAATAGTTATATAAATAAAGATTAATAGCAGTCAGGAATTCAGAGTGTCATTGACAATTATTATTGGACTGTGCTCTCTGCGACTTTAACAACTTAACCTCTCCTCTCTTTCTAATTATTGTTGCTCTGTCTTATCTGAGTTTGTCTTGTTTGTACTTAATATCCATTAGAATGGATATTGTGCTGTAGATACTTCAGCACACATCATCTGGCAATACAACATCAACTTGGCAATACAACATATTTGTCTCCTGTTTGGCCAATAGTAGTGCTTTTGGGTAAATGGGTTTATTTTTAAGTATCACTTCTCATTTTTCCATGAACCTAAGAAAAAATCTATGTGGAGATTGTCTATTTTGAACATGTCATTATCATCAAACAAAAATATGTGGAAAAGCTATTTACAACAGAATAATGTGATGAAATGAAATGATGCTTGAAATTTAAAAGCTTTGTGATAAACGAAAAAGAAAACAAAAAGGAAGGCGGCTTTGATAAATCATAGGTTATGTCTTTTCAAAAATGAATTCTGCGTCGTTTTGAAAACTTCGGTATCTTTGAGGATGAAATATGGATATTCAGAAACATGTCTGTAAATTTACATTCACAGACAAAATGACACAAAATCATGCACTCATACATGTGTATGTTCACATGCATTCACATATACATTCATGCATCAGGACAAACACGAAAATAACCAAATAAACATACACACAAATGTGCATGCAAATCATTGCTGCTATATTCAAACATGAATCAAAATGCATATCTATGTACACATATTACCGCACATGTCTACACACATTTTGAAATCATGGTATTGCACTCAATTTTAAAGTTGGAATTTTTACATTGTAAATAATGACACAAAATATTTTTTTCAAATCTTTATCATTTTTTTGAGGAAATGAATTTAAAGATTAAGTTTAGGTTTCAAATTATAGTATCGGAATAACATTCCAGTGATCAGCGAAAGTCCTATAGTACTGCCTTATAAAATTTATAATTTATTGAAGCTTTACAAATTGTGGATGGCATAAGCACATTACCAGTAGATCATTGTGCCATTAAATAAGACCTTCATTTATTTAAAAAAGAAATTATACTGAACAATTTTGCTATATTAGGATGTAATATACCATAAATTGTAGGAATTTTAGTCCAATTTTTCAATAAAGAAGGCAAATTTAAATTTTGTCTTATAATTTGTGCCTAGTTGTGTTGTGTTGCAGTGAATATCGGCTTGGAACAACAAATTGGGGAGCCGAGTTTGAATTCCAGTTGAATTCAGTGCATTCACTTACGCACATATACCCTTGAGAAAGGTATTAATCCCTCTTCCCTCCAGTTATGGGTTAAATAATAGGACAGATTGGGTTCTTTAGCCTTGGCTGGCAACCAGGCTACTGCAGAAAGCAATGGCTACCTACTGTGGGGTAATCTTTTGCCCAGTCAGTCATATCTCTTTTGAGACATGATCGCCTAAAGCGTGTATCACATATGGCACATGACTGACTGAGTAATTATAGTATTATGTACACTTTTACCTATTTTTTCTTTTTATTAATATTGATCTAGCAAATCTTATTCATTGAGTAGCATTTTTTTTAATCTTTTGCAATTTTTTTTAAACACATTTTTATCGAATACAATAAAACTGCATATTTTGCTTGTGGGGACTCAGGATTAAAATTCTGGTTTGAATATATTTTCCATTCAATTTATCTAATATAAATAACTAGCAGTATAACCTGGCATTGCTCACGTGTAATGAAAGCTTTAAAACTAATCCATGGTCCTAGAGCTCAGACTCTTTGGACGTTGGCACGAAAGACTAAAAAGCAATAGTTGTTTCCAGTTAAAGCAAAACCATAGACTGAAAGAAAAATGAATGGATGAAAGTCAAATTTTGATTTCCTTGTATCGATATCAAATAAGTTTTTTTCGTCATTACCTGAATTTTGAAGGCTAAATAAGTCCTCTGAGAAAATGGTATCATGGCTGAGACTAAGAACTACAATTATATCTATTTAGAGCCAAACCTGAAGCTTATTTGATATCGATACCAGGAAATCAAAATTTGGCTTACATCCATTCAATTTTCTTTCAGTCTCTAGTTTCGCTTTAATTGGAAACAACTACTGCTTTTTAGTCTTTCGTGCCAACGTCCAAAGAGAATAAGCTCCAGGACCATGGATTAGTTTTAAAGCTTTCATTACATCCGAGCAATGCCGGGCTATACTGCTAGTTAATAGTAAAATTTATAATATTTTTACTTTATTTTGTATCATGAACTGCTTTCAAAAGAAACCCAACAAGTTTACGGGTGATCTAGGATTAAATAATGTTTTATGTGCACTATTGAAGTTGCTAGTTGCAACCATCAGTTCTATGCTGACAGTTTCTTATCCTGCAGTTTGGTCCTGGGCATGACAGTAAACTGCATCCAGCAGCAAGGCCTCTGATTGGGAGGTTGTGAGGAGCATGAAACCACCTCTTAATTGCTGTTGTTCCCAAGTTCACTCTGTCCCGGAGTTAGGATCCCAGCTATGGGCAAATACTTAACCCCCAAAGTGGGGTCAAAACACTATGAAAGTATGAAAATAAACTTTTATAGAAATATATACATTTTTGAAAGAGAAATATTCCCAATAATATATTTTTGAAGAAAAAAATAATTACCATAACACATTTTTGAAGGAAAAAAAATTATTCTCAGCAAAACATTTTTGAATACAAAACTAAAAGACATTTTCAGTTTTCTAAAATAAAAAAGAATAAAAACAAAAATTTTCATTAAAATCTGACTAAATCAACCTTTCCACTATAACCGAACATTCTAAGATAAAAATACCTTAAAACACCAACATTTGGCATTAAATAACCCACAGTTGATATGCTGTTAATTTTTGAAGATTGTAGTTAACAGGAAAGTAAGAAGCCAGAAGAGAGTTCCACAAGCAAGAACTACAGGAGATTTGAGTTTGAGTTAAACAAAACTCAAACTCAAATCTCCTGTAGTTCTTGCTTGTGGAACTCTCTTCTGGCTTCTTACTTTCCTGTCAACTACAATCTTCAAAGATTTAAATGCAATATCAGTCATCATCTTCCATTTTCTTGAATCTTGCTCTTTTATTGTCTTCTCTGTTTCTTTTACTCTCAAGAACCTGCTGCATCCAAGTAGATTTTACTGGCATGCTTGCAGTGAAATGATTAAAAAGCAAATCTTTATGTATTAATATCTGTTTCTCTCTTGATGAGGTTTTGGTTGCAATATCAATACGTCTTTCTACCCTTTGAAGATGACAGGCAATATTTGAGAACGTAAGTGGATCTCCCCATAGTCCCAAAAGAGTACTTTCATCCAGTTTGCTTATTAACCCATACCGACTGACCCATTTTGGGGAAATTGAGCATTAATGGATTATAGGTAAGAACTGATAATTAATACCAGATTTCTTTTCGAAACCTTTTTTACATTCTGAGTTCTTTTATGAAATTTGTTAATTAATACCAGATTTTGGAATGGGCATTAATGGGGTGAAAAAGGTGGGGGTCTGGCATACTAATTTGATTATACTATGTGATGTAAATCAGTTTAAGTCAGCAAAAAACAATCCATTTTAAAAATGAACATGCAAGAATTGCAAGATTAAAATTAAGCAATTTTTAATGCAGACTGTATTTAAAATTGGATGTGCATTGAGGAGCAGTGGATATCGGCTTAGAAAGAGAAATCAGTGAGCCGAGCTTGAATTCCAGTTGATTTCATTGCATTTACTTATGTGCAAATACTCTTGGGAAAGGTATTAATCCATCTATTCTTCCTCCAGCTATGTGTTAAATAGCAGGACAGATTGGGTTCTCTAGCAACCAGTCTACTGCAGAAGGTAATGACAACCTACTGTAGGAAAATATTCTGCTCAGTCAATCATGTTTCTTTTGAGACATGATTGCTCAAGTGTGTATTATGTATAGCATTTAACTGACTGACTGCATTCAAAATTAATATACTTAGTGAAGGTTTTGACTTTTTCTTTCACTGATAATTTCTGATCTTCCAATATTTCTCCAGTTAACTATATATTCTGAACTGAAGAAGGCAGTAGAAACAATCAGCCAAAATCTTGGAGTAATAATCAAAGTAGCACAAAATGTTTTCACTATCCCAGAGATATTAAAAATCAAGCAAATGCAACAATTTAAATACCTGGGAAGTATTTAACAGATGAAATATAATGAATGCTAATCTACAAAAATTATTTCCTAACAAATGTTCCTTATTTTTTATGAGTGGACCACTATATTTAAATAGTTTCATTTCTATGTTATAATTTATACATTGATAATCTTGCTCTTGTTAAATATTTCACCTTACATAAATTTCAGTTTTCCAGATTTGACTTCAAGTATATTACCGCAGTTTTTTTGTTTTTGTTTTAATATTTCTTCAGCTTAAATTCTTGGAGCGTATGAATAAAATAATGTTCTTGTTCTTGCATTTTATTTTTAAATATCTAGGGAGAGTTTTAACAGATGATGGAAAATGAGACACTGAAATCTAAATACACATTAGGATAGAAATGATGCCATCCAAAAGCTAAGAAAAATATTAAGAAACAGAAAAACTTTATTAGAAACAAAAAAAAAGAGGACTGAACAGTTATGTAATATCTGTCCTGCTGATAGTTAATGCTGGTTAATCTCCTCACAGATGAAGAAAGACTTGAAACAAAAGAAATGTGGTTCTACAGGAGGATGATGAGATATCATGGATCAAACATGTGAGCAACAATGAAGTTTTAGAAAAAATGGAAATAAAAAGGACATTCATAGTTAACATCATAAAGGAAAAAAAGGACATTTTTAATGAACATTGTTGTGGTGCAGTGGATATTGACTCAGAACAAGGAATCAGGAAGCCGAGTTCGAATACCAGCTGAATTCCTTGCATTCACTTACATGCAAATACCCTTGGGAAAGGTATTAATCCATCTATTCCTTCCAGTTATGGGTCAAATAATGGGACAGATTGGGTTCTATAGCCTTGGCTGGCAATCAGTCTACCGCAGAAAGCAGTGGCAACCTACTGCGGAAAAATCTTCTGCCCAGTCATTCATGTCTCTTTTGAGACATGATCACCTAAGCATGTATCACATATGGCACTTAACTGACTGTAATGAGCATATGTGCATTGTGGTGCAGTGGATATCGACTCAGAACGAGAAATCAGAGAGCAGTGTTTAAATTCCGGTTGAATTTGTTGCATTCACTTATGTACAAATACCTTTGGGAAATGTATCAATCCGTTGCTTCTCCCTCCAGCTATGGGTTAGCAACTAGTCTACTGCAGAAATTAATATTAACCAACTGTGGGAAAATCTTATACCCTGTCAGTTATGTCAATTTTGAAATATTTCATGGCTTCTGCTCCAGCGAACTTAAGTCACTGGTGCCCCTGCAACAGGTGTTTACTCGTGCAACTAGACTGGCAACTGGGTCCCCTCCATTCACAGTTAGATCAACCAAATGCAGACAACAATTCTACTCCTGCAGCTTCTTTTCTCACACTTCCTGCCTGTGGAACTCGCTTCCATATTCTTGCTTTCCTGACAGCTACAACCTCCAGAAATTTAAATGCAATGTCAATAACTATCTCTTAATCACTTGACTCTAGTTCTTTCTACACCACCCTGTACATCTTCTCTTTTCTCTCCACCTTTTCAACTGTCATCACATCTGTATTCCTATCCTTAACTGGTTCATCTTTCTCTTTGCTCTCCTCCTATCTAAATTTTTTACTCTTATGTAGGCCCCTGAACATCAGTGGCATTTCCGCCTTGCTCAGGGTTATACGATTAAAAAAAAAAAAAAAAAAAAAAAAAAAAATAATAATCACCCCTGCATGTATGGCACTCAACTGACTGAAAGAAGAAAGAGAAGTTAGTAAATTTGATACTCACAGGGCAGACTGAAGGTAAGAGGGAGAGAGGAAAACAGCACATAACCTACCTAGTAAGTTTTGGTAAATGGATGATAAAAAATGGGTTTAGAAGGTATAACAAAAAAAAAATTTTTTTAAGAGCAACATAGGACAGAAAATTATGAAGAGTTAAATATTCTGAAGGGACATGGAACATAGAAGAAGGAGGTATCTTTGTACATCTAATTGGAGTAGATAGACTAAACTATCGCCCGGTTCACACTCCACCCACATCTATTGAACAGGTGAAAAGGCTCATCCCTTGTTTCCTGTATAGGATGCAGTTTCCGATTTTCTCTTTTCTAATCTTCTTACTTTGTTTTGTTTTTTTCAATTGGAGTAGATAGACTAAACTATCGCCCGGTTCACACTCCACCCACATCTATTGAACAGGTGAAGAGGCTCATCCCTTGTATCCTGCTTAGGATGCAGTTTCCAGTTTTCTCTTTTCTAATCTTCTCGCTTTTTTTTTTCAATTGGAGTAGATAGACTAAACTATCGCCCAGTTCACACTCCACCCACATCTATTGAACAGGTGAAGAGGCTCATCCCTTGTTTCCTGTTTAGGATGCGGTTTCTGGTTTTCTCTTTTCTAATCTCCTTGCTTTGTTTTTTTTTTTTCAATTGGAGTAGATAGACTAAACTATCGCCCGGTTCACACTCCACCCACATCTATTGAACAGGTGAAAAGGCTCATCCCTTGTTTCCTGTATAGGATGCTGTTTCCGGTTTTCTCTTTTCTAATCTCCTTGCTTTTTTTTTTGTATTGGAGTAGATAGACTAAACTATCGCCTGGTTCACACTCCACCCACATCTATTGAACAGGTGAAGAGGCTCATCCCTTGTATCCTGCTTAGGATGCAGTTTCCAGTTTTCTCTTTTCTAATCTTCTCGCTTTGTTTTGTTTTTTTCAATTGGAGTAGATAGACTAAACTATCGCCCGGTTCACACTCCACCCACATCTATTGAACAGGTGAAGAGGCTCATCCCTTGTTTCCTGTTTAGGATGCAGTTTCTGGTTTTCTCTTTTCTAATCTTCTCGCTTTGTTTTGTTTTTTTCAATTGGAGTAGATAGACTAAACTATTGCCTGGTTCACACTCCACCCACATCTATTGAACAGGTGAAGAGGCTCATCCCTTGTTTCCTGTTTAGGATGCGGTTTCCAGTTTTCTCTTTTCCAATCTCTTCACTCTTATGTAGACCCTGCACATCAGTGGTGTTACCGCCTTGCTTCGGGTGATATGATTAAAAAAAAAAAAAAGAAGTATGTAGAATAAATTAGTTAAAATGTGGTAACAAAAAAGTAACAAAAATAATTCCTCACTTCTAACAAATCTTGGAATGATAATGATAGAAGTTATTGTTATAATCTTCCTAAAATCAGATCTTCTTCTGATTCGTGTTATGAAAATTTCCACCACTGGCTGGATGTGAACACATTGAAACCCAAGGCAAAACTAAAAATTTTTCTTAACTGAGCATAGGCTCTGTAAATAGCTTCCAAAAATACAATCCAGAATTCTCACTAATTGCAACCACTCCCATCTAAAAGAAACAAAGAAAAATTGAAGCCAACCTTAGCCTAAGAAGGATATAAAAAAAAAACCCTCAAAGAGAGTTCTTAGTCACTTGGCCACCATGCCAGCCATGATTCTCAATGCTAGTTGATGGTGACTTCCATCTCTAATGATACCCCTTAAAGGCTGTCACCACAGTAATTCACAACTCACTCTCCCTCTCATACTGTATGCTAACCATTACACCATGCTGAGGTGTCCATATATATATATAATTTCTACTCCAACAGCTTCTTTTCTTGCGCTTCCCGCCTGTGGAATTCCCTTCCACACGCCTGCTTTCATGACAGCTACAATCTCCAGGAGTTTAAATGTAAGGTTAATAGACACCTCCTATCACACTAACTTGCATCTATTCTCCCAACACTCTTACCATCTACCCAACCCTCATTCTTGGTATCCTTACCCGTCTAACACCCTCCTTCTGACATTTCCTATATCTAACCATCCTTTCTCACCACTTTCCCCTTTATGTAACCCCCTGCGCAATAGTGGCAGTGAAATGCCTTTGCTCGGGGTGAAGAGATTATAAAAAAAATATATATATATATTTATGCACCTACAGACATGTGTATATATTTTAATTTGGGAATTAAAAATTTTCATTGCTATAAAAAAAAAAATCTGTATATTTAGATGAACAAAAGCACATCCTGATGTGCCAAAAGTGCTTGGATTCATGAATCATTTGGACAGTTTTACACACACTATGCCCAAAAAAGAAATATTTTCTATGAATGCAAGAAAAGTATAATAAAAAGCTTAACTTCAATGCGTCTAAGACCAAGCTGTTGTCTGTCAACCATCACAGTCAACCTCTCCTGCCTCCCATAAGCATGGACCAAGCGATTCTCCCTGAGAGCAACACACTATGCCTCCTCAGCCTTACTCTCTCCTCAGACCTCAAATGGAACCACTATATTGATTCCATAGCTAAATCTAATGCTAAGAAGGTTGGGTCACTATGTCGATCCAGGATGTTTTTTCCACCTGAATCCATCCTGCATATATATAAGTCAACCATCCATCCGTGCATGGAGTACTGCTGCCATTTATGGTCAGGCGTCCCTGCCATTCTCCTCAGTGTTCTAGACAGGCTCCAAAGGAGAGTCTGTAATGTGATAGGTACTGATCTGGTGGCTCGAGTGCAGCCACTTCCCCACTGTCGAAATGTGGCCTCTCTTTGTCTGTTCTATAAATACTTTCATGGCTTCTGCTCAGACGAACTTAAGTCACTGGTGCCTCCTCAACAGGTGTTTACTCATGCAACTAGACTGGCAACTGGGTCCCACCCATTCACAGTCAGGTTAGTTAAATGCAGACGACAATTCTACTCCTGCAGCTTCTTTTCTCACACTTCTTGCCTGTGGAACTCTCTCCCATATTCTTTCTTTCCTGATGGCTACAACCTCCAGAAATTTAAATGCAATGTCAATACTCATCTATTAACCACTGGACTCTAGCTCCCCCCTCCCCCCCGTTATATCCTTCCCTTTCTCTCCACCTATGTATCTGTCATCGCACCTGCATTCTCAGCTTTCTATTGCTCCTTTCTAACTAGTTTGTACTCCTCACTCTTTTCTAATTAATCTTTTTACAGTTATGTAGCCCCCTGCACATCAGTGGCGTTTCCGCCTTGCTCAGGGTGAAATGATTAAAAAAAAAAAATCACAGTTGTCAGCCATCTTTTATGACTACTTATCTCTTTGTTTCAACAAGAGACATCCACACCAATTTACCACTTATTGTTTTTTTTGTTAATCCAATCATTTATTTCCAAAACCTCCATCTTTTCTCCTTTGTTCTGCCACTATACGCCTAATATAACAGTATTAATTTATACATGAAACAAGGTAAAGAATGAATCAGTTGATAACAGCACGAGGAACATAATCTGAAAATTAACTATCATATATATATTTTTTTTACCATTGATTAAATAAATTTTGTTATAGTGGTGAACTGAGTGGCTTAAGATTGTACTGATTGGGAAGCATTCTCTTTGGAGTCAGTTTCACAAAGCAACAGTTTATAGGAAGAAGTTGATCAAGTGGAATACAAAAAGGAATGAATTGTTCACTATAATGTGCATGATATGATGGTCTTAGACATGAGGGTTTTAACTGATAGAGCTAAGGATTGTAGTTTGTATGGACACCTTCCATAGAAATAATGACAAAGTAATTTGAGATTTGCTGTTTTTTTTGTCTGTAGGAAAAGGGGTTGTAGTGTAGAAAATATTTCATCACCCACAAGGCCATGTAAACACTTTGGACTCTGTCAAAACTGGAAAAGGAAAACTGGGAGCAGTACTCCATTTTGGGTCTAAGAAAACATGTTTTCTTGCTGAAAACCTAATACAACTTTATCAGCTATGTCATAATTTATATTACTATCTTGAGGCATATCTTCCTATTTTACTCCTTATTGGTGGTAAAACTAAGGACAAGTGTCAGAAATAATTATGAAATGAGTGGTGATAATCTACTTCTACATAACATTATGTGTATATTTATATTTATAGTTTCCTAGTTTTCTGTTTGTAATAATATCTTGTAGTTTCTCATGTTATCCAATCATTTTTTTTTATAATCATGTCATCTCAAGCAAGGCATTTTACTGCCACTGTTGTGCAGGGGGTTACATAGGAGAAATGTTGTGTGGAGTGAGAGGTTGCAGGAGGTGTCAGGAAGAGAGTAGAAGAGGGAAGAGATTACTGATGAGAGTGGGGTGGACGAGGAGGAATGTTATAAGGAGTGAGAGGTTGCAGGGGGTGTCAGGAAGAGAGTAGAAGAGGGAAGAGATTACTGATGAGAGTGGGGTGGACGAGGAGGAATGTTATAAGGAGTGAGAGGTTGCAGGGGGTGTCAGGAAGAGAGTAGAAGAGGGAAGAGATTACTGATGAGAGTGGGGTGGACCAGGAGGAATGTTATAAGGAGTGAGAGGTTGCAGGGGGTGTCAGGAAGAGAGTAGAAGAGGGAAGAGATTACTGATGAGAGAGGGGTGGACGAGGAGGAATGTTATAAGGAGTGAGAGGTTGCAGGGGGTGTCAGGAAGAGAGTAGAAGAGGGAAGAGATTACTGATGAGAGTGGGGTGGACGAGGAGGAATGTTATAAGGAGTGAGAGGTTGCAGGGGGTGTCAGGAAGAGAGTAGAAGAGGGAAGAGATTACTGATGAGAGTGGGGTGGACGAGGAGGAATGTTATAAGGAGTGAGAGGTTGCAGGGGGTGTCAGGAAGAGAGTAGAAGAGGGAAGAGATTACTGATGAGAGTGGGGTGGACGAGGAGGAATGTTATAAGGAGTGAGAGGTTGCAGGGGGTGTCAGGAAGAGAGTAGAAGAGGGAAGAGATTACTGATGAGAGTGGGGTGGACGAGGAGGAATGTTATAAGGAGTGAGAGGTTGCAGGGGGTGTCAGGAAGAGAGTAGAAGAGGGAAGAGATTACTGATGAGAGTGGGGTGGACGAGGAGGAATGTTATAAGGAGTGAGAGGTTGCAGGGGGTGTCAGGAAGAGAGTAGAAGAGGGAAGAGATTACTGATGAGAGTGGGGTGGATGAGGAGGAATGTTATAAGGAGTGAGAGGTTGCAGGGGGTGTCAGGAAGAGAGTAGAAGAGGGAAGAGATTACTGATGAGAGTGGGGTGGATGAGGAGGAATGTTATAAGGAGTGAGAGGTTGCAGGAGGTGTCAGGAAGAGAGTAGAAGAGGGAAGAGATTACTGATGAGAGTGGGGTGGATGAGGAGGAATGTTATAAGGAGTGAGAGGTTGCAGGGGGTGTCAGGAAGAGAGTAGAAGAGGGAAGAGATTACTGATGAGAGTGGGGTGGATGAGGAGGAATGTTATAAGGAGTGAGAGGTTGCAGGAGGTGTCAGGAAGAGAGTAGAAGAGGGAAGAGATTACTGATGAGAGTGGGGTGGATGAGGAGGAATGTTATAAGGAGTGAGAGGTTGCAGGGGGTGTCAGGAAGAGAGTAGAAGAGGGAAGAGATTACTGATGAGAGTGGGGTGGACGAGGAGGAATGTTATAAGGAGTGAGAGGTTGCAGGGGGTGTCAGGAAGAGAGTAGAAGAGGGAAGAGATTACTGATGAGAGTGGGGTGGATGAGGAGGAATGTTATAAGGAGTGAGAGGTTGCAGGAGGTGTTAGGAAGAGAGTAGAAGAGGGAAGAGATTACTGATGAGAGTGGGGTGGATGAGGAGGAATGTTATAAGGAGTAGAGGTTGGCAGGGGGTGTCAGGAAGAGAGTAGAAGAGGGAAGAGATTACTGATGAGAGTGGGGTGGATGAGGAGGAATGTTATAAGGAGTGAGAGGTTGCAGGGGGTGTCAGGAAGAGAGTAGAAGAGGGAAGAGATTACTGATGAGAGTGGGGTGGATGAGGAGGAATGTTATAAGGAGTGAGAGGTTGCAGGAGGTGTCAGGAAGAGAGTAGAAGAGGGAAGAGATTACTGATGAGAGTGGGGTGGATGAGGAGGAATGTTATAAGGAGTGAGAGGTTGCAGGGGGTGTCAGGAAGAGAGTAGAAGAGGGAAGAGATTACTGATGAGAGTGGGGTGGATGAGGAGGAATGTTATAAGGAGTGAGAGGTTGCAGGGGGTGTCAGGAAGAGAGTAGGAGAGAGGAGAGCATACTGTTGAGAGTGGGGTGGATGAAGAAAAAGCATGAGAGAGAGGATGGAAGTTAATGAGACAGGAGATGACTATTGACTTTACATTTAAATTCTTGGAGATTGTAACTGTCGGGAAAGCAAGCATGCAGAACAGAATTCCACAGGTGGAAAGTACGAGAAAAGAAGCTGTTGGAGTAGAATTCATATTGTGAACTGGGAAGTATTTCTTTACATGATGAGGTATTCTGTTTTACAGTAACACATAAATAAATTTTACGATTGAGTTCCATCACCGATCAATGGAATTTCTCCCAAAGGCAAAGAAAAGATTCTTTTTTTTCTCAGAAGTCAAAGAAATGTCAAGAGAGACATTAAAGTTATTTTTTACCTACTTATATTTGTGGTGGCATTCACCTTGGGTGAGTTGAGCCGGCTTCTTTTCTGGCCCTAACCATGATATTCCATACCTACTGATCATGTGCGAGTTCACTCAGTTGCGATTCCACCATTGAAGACCGACAATCCCAGGCCCGAAAAGCTCTGCCAGATCCTCCTTGAGAGTGGTAACCAATTTTTCAGCTGCCCACCAGCATGTTTGTACCAGGCAAACAGTGAGATGGGATGGAGGACATTATGTATCACCTTACCCATTGACCATCGTGCAGCATGTCTAAACTAATGTAGATGCCACTGTAGTAGAATGAAAGATAGAGACCTAAAACACAGGCAACAGTGGACTATGGTGACTGGGATCCAATTGGTGCAGTGGAACTATAGAATGCGGTAGAAGCAATCATTGTTGAAGACCTCAAGCTTCCTCAAGTCAACCACTCTCATAGATCACACTTCACAGCCATAGAAAAGGATCGTCCAGATGACAGCTTAATAGATGTGTCCCTTTGTCTGCGCCAATGTCAACAAAAGGCTATCTGTTGTACAATGCTATGGCGCTATATTCTCTTAAATGCTTCCCAGAACAAATAAAAATAGTGACCTAATCTTGTCTGTTCTCATATTAGTACAATTAAAATAAGACTTTAACACTTGGTCCTGTGGTCCTGTATCATTCCAGTTCAGAAAATTAAAAAGTTAAATGACAATGAAAGGAAAAATATAGAAACCAATGCAATTTTTCATAAAAATTTGCATGTATAAGAATATTATTTTTATCAAAAACCCACAAATTTATTTTTGTTCACAGTATTTTTCAAATATTTATTTGAAATGAAAAGTTTAAATAATTTCAGTAAATTTTCAAATAGTTCTTTGTCTGACTTCTTTTCTGCAAGGAAAAAAAACAGTTACTATATTTTGATTTGTCTACAGCTATATCATGTTGAATACACCGGTTCCCGTCCGATCACTGAAGTTAAGCAACATCAAGCCTGATCAGTACTTAAATGAGTGACCATTTTGGAATACCAGGTGCTGTAAACGTAAGGACCAAGAATGGTCCACTGGTCCTCCAGGTTTGGGGGTTGGGCACAGGGCTAACAACCCTGCCCCGTAAAAAACATTTTGTTATAGAAACAGCAACAAAAAGTTGCTGCCCTATGCACCATCTGGGTGTGATGGATAAATGATAATGATGATGATGATATTTTGATTTATTATTAATCATAAAAAATAAAAATAAATAAAGAGTCTTTGTTAATCTTTGAAAAAACTGTATCACTTCAGTTATCATGCAAGGTTTTTTTATATTGTGTTAAAATGGTTCTGTGATCTTTATGACTGACTGAGTAATTCCAGTAAGATGTTTTCCTTGGATTTTTGAGTGGCACGTGTTCAAGGTAAATCAAATGTGAGTTAAAGGGAACAAGTATTCAGAGAGACCAGAAAAACACCAAAAAATGTGGAAAAAAATCTTAGTAAATTTTTATTGATAGCAACAACTAAAATTGCTAAATAACTCCCAACCTTTATGAGGTGGTCCAGTGGATATCAGCTCAGAACAAGAAATCAGGGAGCCGAGTTCAAATTCCAGTTGACTTCAGTGCATTCACTTACGCGCAAATACCCTTGGGAAAGGTATTAATCCATCTCTTCCTTCCAGTTATGGGTTAAATAACAGGACAGATTGGGTTCTATAGTCTTGGCTGGCAACTAGTCTATCGCAGAAATCAATGGCAACCTCCTGCGGGATAATCTTCTGCCCAGTCAGTCATGTCTCTTTTGAGACATGATCACCCAAGCGTGTTTCACATATGGCACTTAACTGACTGACTGACTAAAGGATCTAATTAATTGGTTAACCATCTCCTGTTGCAGGGTCTGCTTTCAGATAAGCAATATAGATTTCATTTCTTTTTGTTCAACTGATGATGTGTTAATGACTATTGCTGAAGAAGTCTGTCAAAGTTTAGATAAGAATTGTAAAGCTCAGGCTATTGCTTTGGATATCTCATAGGCATTTGACAGGGTTTGGCACGCTGGTCTTTACAAATTGAAAGGTTATAGCATTTCTGGGTGAATTTTTGAACTGATCTTTCTTATTAAATTGCAAATTGAAAGTTGTCTTGAATGACCACTCTTCTAGATCTTTTTACATAAATGCAGATATTCCCCAGAGCTCTATTCTTAGACCTATTTTGTTCCTAATTTTCCTAAAAAACCTTTTCTATGTGATTAATTGATAGTATCCCTGCAATAGTCTTTAAGAAATGTGTTCCTGAACTAGCACTTGTTCTCTCTAAATTCCACAATAAATGCCTTACTTCTATTTTTTTCTTGCTTTTTGAAAATCTTCTGTAGTTCCAGTCTTTAAGAACTCAGGTGTATTATGTGATCCTTTTAACTTTTGGCCTATTAGTCTTCTACCACTTTTTGGCAAAATACTAGAGATTCTAATCAACACTGTATTGGTTAAGCATCTCACTTTACAGAGTCTTCCTTCAAGTAAGGAATATGGCTTCCACTTCTCTAGGTCAACTGCTGATGTATTAACAGTTATTGTCTATCAAACTTTAGATAAGAATGGCAAAGCTTAGACTATTCTTTTGGATAATCTCAAAGATGTTTGACAGGGTTTGGCATGCTGGTTTTCTTCACAAGTTGAAAGGAATTTTTGATCTGATTTCTTATTAAATCCTGAAATGAAAATCTTCTTGAATGGCCACTCTTCTAGATCTTTTTACATAAATGCAGGTGCTTCCAGGGCTCTATCTTTTGACCTACATGGTTTCTAATTTTCATAAATGACTTTCCAGATGTGGTTAGTTCTCAACTCAGTATCTATCTTAATAGTATGTTTGATCTGTTCAATAAGGTCAAATTGGCAGCTAGTCTCAAAAAGAAGCTACAATTGGTTGTTAAATGGGGCAAGGAGTGAAATGCTACTTTAAATGCCTCCAAATCAAAACTGCTCTCTTTTACACCCTTTTTACCTTCCATCAGCATGGCTGATGCTAACCTCAAGGCAAGTGACTCATTGCACCTTCTCAAACTAAGTCCACAACTAAAGTTGGTTCACAATGTCATGCTAGACAATCTTTCTCGCCAGAATCTAACTTACATATTCATAAATCTACCATTCATCTTTGCTTTGAATATTGCTACCATATCTGGTCTGGTGCTCTTGCTATATATTTAGAGATTCTTAATAAAAAAGAACCTGCAATGTTATTGGCTCTGACCTGGCATCTTGGTTTCAGCCACTTTCCCACCACTACAACAGAGCTTCCCTATGACTTTTCTATAAATGTATTCATGAATTACCATGATAAAATTTCCTCTATGCTACATAGGCTTTACGAATGTACTAGATTGGCAACAAAGTCAGAACAGTTAAAATTGTTGGATGTAACTATAAGTTCTATGCTAACAGTTTCTTTTCTTGGATTTTTCACCTGTGGTCTTCTCTTCTGGCTTCTTGTTTTTTAGCCAACTTTGATGCTCAAAGATTTAAATGCAATGTCAATCATTATTTTCTTCTTAATTCTTGTTCTTTTATTGTTCTTACTCTTTAATATATATATATATATATATATATATATATCAATTGTTTCACCCCAAGCAAGGAAAAGTTTATACACACACACACACACACACATATATATATATATATATATATATATATATATATATATAAAACTTTTTCGTTACACCCAATGGTGTGTAGGGCAGTGTTTTTGCTGTTTCTGTAACAAGCTGTTTTTATGGGGCAGGGTTGTTAGCCCTGCGTCCAACCCCCAAACTTGGAGGAAGGTGATTTTCTAAGCAAAACTTAGATGTAGTACACGGCAGAAAGTAGGGGGTACCCAGTGAGGATCAAACTCACTACTCAGTTATAATTATTCTAGCGAGACGAGCTTGCTAACCATTACACCACGCCAAGGTGCCCATATATATGTGTGTGTGTGTGTGTGTGTGTGTGTGTGTGTGCACCTACAGATGTGTATATATTTTAATTTGGGAATTAAAAAATTTTCGTTGCTATAAAAAAGAAAAAAATCTGTATATTTACAAAAGCACATCCTGATGAGCCAAAAGTGCTTGGATTCATGAATCATTTGGACAGTTTTATACACACTATGCCCAAAAAAGAAATATTTTCTATGAATGCAAGAAAAGTATAATAAAAAGCTTAATCACAGTTGTCAGCCATCTTCAATAAATTTGTAGGAATGTGGGATTGCTATACAAATACACACACACATACACACAGATAGATTCATGGAGATAGATAGATAGATAGATAGATAGATAGATAGATAGTGAGTTGGAGAGATGGATAGAGAAAGCTAGAGAGAGAGAGTGAGAGGGAGTTAGAGGGATGGAAATAGAGAGAGAGATGGATAAATACAGATTGATAGATAAATAGAGATGGATGGATAGAGAAATGGAAATAGATAGATAGATAGATAGATAGATAGATAGATAGATAGATGGATGGATAAATGGAGAGAGCATAGACATAGTAGACATAGAAAACAATCTGCATGGTGACTGTCATTTTCATTGTCTCAAAAGAATTCTTCAGCACTTCCCTATATATAGTGAGGAAGAGAAAGAGACATATGATGTAAACATAGTTAAATTTCTGCTGCTCTGTGTATGTGTGTGTGTATGTCAGTATGTATTAGACATGATATGTTGACACCAGATAGCTTCAGCTGTTATCCTAAACTCATGTAATATTATAATTTTCTGAAAGCATGACATGATCAGATTACTGGCGCCTATCTTTTTACATCGACCATTTCTGAATATTCTTTGTCCATTCTGGTTTCTCATCAGCATACAAATATTTCTTCCTTCACCTTTCTCTTCTCTTACCCAGTCTCTTCATATTTAGATTTAATTTCTTATCTATTCTCACCCATCCAATGTAAACTCGTATATACTTATATATGCATTTCTATCACAATCTTCACACACACACACACACATACACACACACACACACACACACACACACATTCTGTTTATACCTGTCTTAATGTATCTATCCTTTTTTTACCATGAATTTTCAGCCTATCTATCTATCTATCTATCTATCTATTTATCTATCTATCTATCTATCACAGTCTGTTCATATCTATCTATTTCAATCTGTTCATATCTATCTATCTACCTATCTCACCCTGTTCATATCTATCTATCTATCTATCTATCTGTCTGTTCATATCTATCTATCTACCTATCTCACCCTGTTCATATCTATCTATCTATCTATCTATCTATCTATCTATCTATCTATCTATCTATCTATCTACCCTGTTCATATCTATCTATCTATCTATCTATCTATCTATCTCACCCTGTTCATATCTATCTATCTATCTATCTATCTATCTATCTATCTATCTCACCCTTCACCCTATCTATCTATCTATCTATCTATCTATCTATCTATCTATCTATCTATCTATCCCTTTTCACCATGGGCACCTCGGCATGGTGTAATGGTTAGCAAGCTTGTCTTGTTAGAACCTGTTACAGCTAATTAGTGAGTTTAATATTCACTGAGTATCCCATACTTTTGGCCTTTGCCACATCTAAGCAGCACTTAGAAAATCAACTATCCCTTTTCACTATTTATTTTCAGCCTGTCCATATCTATCTATCTATCTATCTATCTATCTATCTATCTATCTATCTATCACAGTATCTTCTAACTCTTGTTTAGGAAATAAAGCAGACAAAAGAATTTAAAAAACAATTTAGTAATCTGTAAATGCATTCATTAGTACATCTTCAGATAGCCACCGATTGTAGCCAAAAATTATTATAGTAATAAAAATTAATGATTACAACAATTACGCAGATAATTTGTAGAATACTGAAAAGACATCATGCTAGAATTTTAAGCAACAGTCTGCAACTCTTTCAGGTTTTATTAGCCTCCCAAATTTTGCTTTTGTAGGTGGCAATTTTGAGGGAAGCACATGTGGGAATTTTATTTCACACAGACGGTGAGAGAGATGACAGGATGAGGAATGATTGAAATCCTGTGGATTGAGATCTCTTGAACAGAATGCAAGAGATTCTTAAATTGTTTATCAAAATAAATGCAAAGTATGATGGTGATAAGATCACATTTAGTTCAAGAATTTTTTCCTTGGTTCAGTGGAAGGAATCAAAAATGTCACCGTGAATATTTTACGTGAATGAGATATAATGCATAGATAGTATTTTGAATGTTTCTTTTCCTCAAGAAGAAAAGGCTGACTGAAAAAGAAAAAGTCCTGCAGGTAATGAGAATTTGATTAAAGAAGTTTTTTTGTTGCTCATATTTCAATACTTATTTTCAGCTGAAAAAATGCTAAAAGAATTGGCAAGTTAATCTAAAGAAAAAGATCAAATCTTGAAAATAAGATATTTACTTCTTATATAGAAGATTATCTACTATATAAGAAGTCAGCACACCTTGTTTATAAGTATATTTTATCTCTTAATACTTTGCTGAGCTTCTGAAAAGCATTTTTTGCTATTATGCACTTTAAAATTTCTGTGTTACACTTTTCCTCACCTGTTACTACATGGTCCAGATATTTAAATTTCAGCACGTACTTGATTTAAACAGACCCAATCTGAAGTTTGCTGTATGAACTGTCTCTTTTTCTGACAGTTCATAGTTAGTCCTTTCATCTTGCTTTCTCCAACTGCTTTGTCTTAATAAAACTGCAGGCTTGCAGTTGTAAAACACTATGCCTGCTTGGCCTCACACTCACAGTGGACCTCAAGTGGAATGACTATATTGAATCCATTACTAAATCCGCTGCTATGAAAGTCGGTTCTCTGTGGAGGGCCCGGAAGTTTTTTTCCATCTGAATCTATCCTGCACATATATAAATCTACCATCTGCCCATGTATTGAATACTGCTGCCACATCTGGTTGGGTGCCCCTGCTATTCTCCTCGGGGTTCTTGACAAAATACAATGGAGAATCTGTAATGTGATTGATACTGACTTGGCAGACCGGCTGCAGTCATTCTCTCACCGGTGTGACGTGGCTTCCCTGTGCCTCTTCTATAAATACTTTCACAGCTTCTGCTCCGATGAACTTAGATCACTGGTGTCTCCTAGGAATGAATTTGCATGAGATACTAGATTAGCAACTAGGTCCCACCCTTTTACAGTGAAACTGATAAAATATAACTGCAATTTTTACTCCAACAGCTTTTCTCGCACTTCCCGCCTGGGGAATTCCCTTCCACATACTTGCTTCCCCGACAGCTACAATCTCCAGGAGTTTAAATGTAAGGTCAATAGACACCTCCTAACACACGAACTCACACCCATTCTCTCAAACACTCTTCCTATATACCTCCTTACCCGTCTATCATCCTCCTTCTGACAATTCCTATATCTAATCACTCTCTCAGCACCTTCCCCTATGTAACCCCCTGCGCAATAGTGGCAGTGGAATGCCTTGCTTGGGTTGAAATGATTTAAAACACACACAAAAAAAAACAACAGAAATCAATATGAGAAGAACATATCGTAAGAACAACGTAAATATATAGAACAAAAAGTTGTTTAATTGGTGCTTAATGAGAGGAAAAAATCAGGCAGAAAATAGATGAGATAGAAGGGTCTGTTGGTAACAAATAAATCAGTCATTGTCTAAGCATTTAGGACACACACACACACACACACACGCGCGCACACACACACGCGTGCGCACACACACGCACACACGCACAGACACGCGCGTGTACACACACACACACACACGCGCGTGTACACACACACACACACGCGCGCGCGCATAAACACACACACGCACACACATACACACACACATATGTTTAAAATGAATAATATTTGTAGAGAGAGTACTCAATATCAAAGATAAAATACGTTTACCTATAAACAGTTTGAATATAGGAATCAACCCTGGATAGGGATTTCATCTAAACTGACAGTCACCATGCAACATTGATTCCTATATCTACACTGTTTATATCTCTTTCTATATAGATACATGTACATTCTTTATTGTCTATATATCTTATCTTATACCCACTGACATCATTTCGTAAAACATGTATTTTTATGCATAGACATACACATGCAAACAGTGAAACATATATTTGCAGTTTTGCCAACTTACATAAACTTGTACATATATGCTAATATGGTGTCTCACATATGTGTACACACACATATATACTTATATATGTCTACATATACATGCAGACATGTACATATGCAAACAATAATTTCTCCTCTGATAAAAGACTTGTGATGAGTAGATAGGTAGTAGTAAAGTTTATTGTGTGATGCATACCCCCGTCGGTCGTTGATGGCGTTGATACAGCATCTAGTCCTTGGGTTGACCTTTTCAACGGTGATCTCCCTTGCCCATGTTGTAAAATTGATCTCAAGAAAGTCATGTTGAATTCTTGCTAGATGTTTCTCCGCCAAGCCAAACCAAGCTGGATGCGCGCACAATTGGGAAAATGAAAACGACACCAAAAATAAATTAAATGACACCTAAATAAGTTGTAGAAAGTCTTTATATATAAAAGGAAAGAAGAGAAAAAGCAATCACCAATTGTTTTCTTCCCAAACTCTGTTCCTATCAATCTGGCAACGGAATGGAAGTTTTGACCAATTTCTCTAAGTAGTAATTTGGGAAGTGTTTTTCTTCCTGTTATTAATTCAAGTTTTTGGTTGGCAATATTACTTCACTTCTGGTTGGAGTTTAAGCTTGTGGTGACTCAAACTGATTTTGTTTCACTTCACACTGAAACTGCATGGAAACTGCTGATGAGCTGTCTTTGAGTATGGTGGATGGCTGGCAGTGGCAGTAAATTGACTTCGTCTCTGTGCAGTGCTGTAATTCGAATTGGATCTTGGACCTGAACTCTGTTCTGTTGGCAATTTCAAAACTTTGTCTGCAAAATCAATTCTTGTCTGGCTTTAAATTTGGTTGGCTGATTCAGAACCTTGTCTGCGAAATCTCTTCTTGTTTGTCTTTAACTGTCTGCAAAATAACTTCTTGTAACTCTGGTTGTTTGATTGTTTGACTTTAACTCTTTTTGGTCGTTTGGCGGCAGGTTACTCTACAGTTGGCACCCAACGCTGTGGCAATTATCTTTGTCTCTTTACATCTTTAGCCAAGAAATCTATGGGAGGCAGCGGGCCCTGCAGTTGGTGTTGAATGGCGTGGCTTCCATCTCTGTTGTTACATCTCTGGGCCAAGAGCCGAGTGGAACTGGAACTGACTTTGATCCCTTGGGGATCTGTATTTATGTTTGTTAATTTTTACTGGTGAGGGTATGATGGTTACCAGGAGTGTTTATGCAAATCCTATCTTCAATAGTTTTCTTTCTTCATGCATCCAATGAAATCACTCTCTCTCCCACCTTTGGATAGAGTTATTACATGACATCATCTCTCTCTATTCAATTCAGCCATTTAGATATTTTTCTCTTTACCCATTTTGGGCAGAGCTATTACATGACTATTATTTCTTTCTATCTTCTTCTATTCAATTCCGCCAATCAGATATTTTTCTCTTTACCTGTTCTGGGCAGAGCTTATTACATGACGTCAATTCCTTTCTTAGGGAAATCTCAATTTAGTCATTCTCATAATTAATTAATTGTTTTTTTTTCTCGGTCAACAAATCAACTTAACCTTTGCACGTGACTGGATTCCTAATCTGCAAAATTTCTCTCTTTTCACTTGTCTATAGTTTGCAATACGTCGAGCCTAACCTTTTTGACCTTTCTATCTTGTGTGTTTTGCTTTGCATTTCACTGGAATAAGGGAAAAATGGAATTTTTCGTCTATTGTTTTATGATTCTGATTATATTTTGCATAAGTTCGTTGGGAAAATATTTAAAAAAATAAAATCTTCATTCTTCAATTATTCTATCTGCCTCAGATAGCGTTTTGTGGAGACCCATTCAACACTGTTCATTGACACTTTGACCCTCATTCATGTCAGCTTGCATATACTGAAATTTCAGCTGGGAAGTTTTTGTTTAGTGAAAAAAAAAATTTCATAATCACTTTCCGTAGCTGGAATTGATTAATAATGTTTCTTTTGTAGCAAAGTGAATTTTGACACCAGCTGTGTCTGACCTTTGTGACCTCGATTAGCTTCGCTGTTTTATCCTAAATGAGAAATTACACGTATTAATTTCTGATTCATATTTATTTATTTATAGTCCCTTCGCAATCTTTCTTTGGAAAAGGGAATCTTTTCTTAACAAAAAAAAAAACAAAAAAAAAAACGTCTTTTTTTTACCTCTGTTCATATTGAAACAGAATAAATGTTTCCTAATTTATTCTTTTCTATCTGTAATAATTAATAATGATAAAATTAACATAATTCTTCCGTTCATGCAGTGTTAAATATTGTCATATCGAAATATACCCTTCCCTCTTTACTAATAGCGTAACAGAGAAACTCTCTCTCTCTCTCTTTTCTCTCAGCACATACACTCTTTCCCTCTTTCTATTCTTCCATAGTTCTGGTAACCTAGATATAACCTAGACATAGCTTATGCCGTCAATTGACGTCATGTGAAGAACAGTGAATACATGCGTAGCTGTTGGTCTACAGTTTGCCCATAATGAATCTGGAGTTTGAGTCAGCCGTCGGAGATTCAATTGGCTCACCAACCAGCCAAAAGAAGACTACCTCCATGCAAACCAGTGATGTACTTACATAATATTCACAAAAAGCATGTCTATGTGGTGACTTGTCAATGCTCTAGGCAACTATTTACAGTATTCGGTTAGCCCAAAAGTTGGGACACAGGTGACTCTGTGACAAACAATTTGAATTGTCACTAAATATACCAAAAAGGGATTGGTATATAGGAAAGAAACGCTATTTCCAACACAATTACATATCCACATCTACTAGGTTGGTATCAAGGTTCCACCCTTTTACCCTCAAAACAGTTAAATGTAGACGCCTCTTTTACTTAACAGTTTCTTTTCTCGCACTTTACGTTTGTGGAACACTTTTTCGTTTGCTTGCTTCCCTGATAGCTAAATTCTCCAAAAGTTTAGATGTAACGTCAATTGCCATCTTCTATTTCCTTGATTCCCATCCTTCTCTTATCCTTTCCTCGACATCTTCTGCGCCTTGTTTTTTTTAATCTCTCACTGTAATTTTCCAATGATTATAAAAAAAAACTATTCTATTGGTTAAAAATTCTATTGGTTAAAAATTCTATTGGTTAAAAATGAACATCTCCAAATGAAAACTAAAACCAATCAGAGAAAACTAAAACCCTATTTTTCTCGAACCTACTTCCGGGGGGGGGGGGGACATTTTATAAAACCCCACAGATTTTGATTTTCAAATGTGAAGGTCTCCAAGCCGCATTACTACATAGCTCTTTCCTTTCCCCACAGCGCTTAGTAAGAGAAACAGGTTCCGGTGACTTCACTCAAATCAGTTCAAACAACAGCTTGGACAGTCAGGGCATCTTCATTATTGGCTAATCGGCGATTTCAAACGAATCAGCTACATCGATGGTCAGTGAATTTTCGCTAACGATTAGTTTTTTTTTTCAATAAAAGCTTTGTTCTGTGAACTAACTATTTGAAAGTCTTTTCATAGCTACAATCTTTTCGGTGTAAAAACTACCCAAAGACTTTATCAAACGAAAGACTACATATTTTTCATGCTATTTCATCTCTTTTGAATAAATGTGTATATGTTTGTAAATACAAATTATTTAACAGACATACCCAGATTTTTTTAAATTTTTTTTTATTTTATTATTGTTTGGAATTCGGACATTCGGATTTTTAATACAAAAACGCTGGACGACAGAATTTCCTACAGGCATATTTCCAGAAATGAAATTTCCTAACAGAATTTTCTTAATGAAAAATATTAAATGCATCAATAAGTTTGCTTCTTAATGACGGAAAAAGTATTTATCTTGAACAGGAAATATTGGTTTTTCGACATGATATAATTCCTTTCCTTGTTAATACGTTTTATTTTAATAATAATCATATCAAACATTATACATAAATTTCTCATCAAAATTCAGCTAATATGCAACATCTACATATTTATTGATTCACTTTCGTAAATGTTTCTTTGCTAACCAGACAAAAAAAAATGGATTGCAACCTGCCTGGAAAGTATTTTTACTCATCCGTCGTATTCGCTAGATATTATATACTTTCGGATTAATATGTATTCCGGTATTCACAAAATTCTCTTCATAAAGTAAATAAATTATTTGGAAAACTTCAATCGGCCCCTAGAGCAATTATTGGGTGAGAAATATAAAACACTTCCAGGACGACGGAATTATGAAATTGTAGGAAAGATGGCTGAAGGGTACAAAAACAAAAAATAGTGAATATATTGTTAAATGAAAGTAATACTTAAACTAAAAGGCAAATACATTTTTAAATTTCCACTAAAAAAATAAAACGAATTTTTGTGCCTGGTTGAATTTTACAACCATTTGTTTTTATAGGAAATAACTTTACAAGGATATAATTATTGTATTTCCCGCCAAATGAGGTGTTATGCTCTCTCCTCAACAAATTACACAGACGAACGCATATGTGTGCGCGTGATATATATATATATATATATATATATATATATATATATATACACTAGCATTATAGCCCGGCGTTGCTCGGATGTAATGAAAGCTTTAAAACTAATCCATGGTCCTGGAGCTCAGACTCAGCCTAAAGAATATTTGTGTGAAGTTTGGTGAGAATCGGATAAAAATTGTGGATTTGTATAAAGGACATACAGACAGATAAACAGACACACACACAAACATCTTGCCTTTTGTATATATATATATATATATATATATATATATATATATATATATTATCGATTTTCTGCACTATTGTAAGAACTGCAACCCTGAAACTTCTGAATATCGTTTCTTATGTCTTTGTCTATGAGTGTATCAAATTTGATTAAAATCGGACTACTCCTTCTATAAACCTATTTTTTCGATTATCGATTTTCGATATTTATCGGGGGTACCTCGACACAAAACCTAGCTAAGAACACTCGCAGACGCTTATAGTACAACTGTGTAAATTTTCAAGAAAATCAGTTCAGCCGTTTCGGAGTCTATAGGTAACGGACACACCCATACACAGACAAAGTTCCATTTATAAATAAGTTTAGATATATATAAAATTATCCCTCCAAAAGTCACTCTTTCCATCATATAATAAGATGGTAGGAACTTAAGCAATCGGCGCACATGGCTACAAAAAATTTGGAATCAGCGCATACAGGCCACAAAAAAATTTCCTCAGCGGGCCAAACATAAAAATGTATACAATATGGAAACCGGTAATACGGAATGCCAGAGAAAAACAATAATAACAACAAAAATAATTCTGATTAAAAAAAAAATGGCGACTGAGACATTTCGTCAGTTAAGTACCATGCGTGATACATGCTTGGGCAATCATGTCACGAACGAGACATGACTGACTAGGCAGAAGATTTTCCCGCAGTAGGTTGCTATTACTTTCTGCGGTAGATTGTTTGACAGCCAAGGCTAGGGAACTCAATCTGTCCTGTTATTTAACCCATAACTGGAGGGAAGAGACTGATTAATACCTTTCCCAAAGGTGTTTGCGTGTAATTGAATGCAATGAATCCAACTGGAATTCGAACCCGGCTCCCCGATTGCTCGTTCCTGGCCGATATCCACCGCACTGAGACATTAAGTTTATAAAAAAATCATACATTGATGTCCTCAATGACACATTGTCTCCTGGATAAAACTGTTGGTTGAAGTAATCCAGTAACTTGACCCAAAGAGTTCTCGGTTCGATACCTTGTTACAGTAGAACATAATCTTGGAGAGTTAAAGGGACACTGATACATCCGAAAGATGCAGGGCATGTGGAACTAGAAAAATCTACATGAAATAAATGGGTTCACTTCGAAATTACAATCAAAGAAGGCCGGAGCATACACGACCCAAACTTTATGAATATACAACAATGTAAATAAGACGGCAAAACTATGTTCGCCAATACAAAATAATCCTAAAATAAAAACAATATGTCTGCATGAATAATTTATGAGCTGATTATTTTTTCCCCCGAAATATTCCTTGCTAAATTATAGGTACGTGTTACGTATAATAATATATAATTACGCTTTTACTTGGCGTCAACTACAGGATTATTCAGATAAAATTATAGTTTCTATACTTTTATCATGAAAAGATTTTTCTTCTAAACACATCGTCCGTATATCAATAAGTTCTGTAAACTGAAGATGCGAAATAAGAAAACAAATTATTTTATGCTGCAGAAATATATTTTTTTAATCTTCTTTCTTGTCAATGTATTTCATTCGATGGTGAATATTAATTGCACGGACCAAATATCATACACAGTAAAAAAAAGTACCCCCTCCCCCAAAAATGGGGAAGTCTACAAGCCAGGCTGTGAATTTAATTATCCAGTCTTATACATACTGGATAATTAAATTCACAACCTAACTTGTAGACTTCCCCATTTTTTTGGGAGGGGGTATTTTTTTTTTTATCCAGTCTTATACATACAGGATGTGCGTTGTGGTGCAGTGGATATCGGCTCGGAACGAGAAACCGAGCAGCCGAGTTCGAATTCCAGTTGAATCCATTGTATTCACTTACACGCAAATACCCTTGGGAAAGGTATTAATCCGTCTCTACCTTACAGTTATGGGTTAAATAGCAGGACAGATTGGGTTCTATAGCCTTGGTCGACAACCAGTCTACCACAGAAAGCAATGGCAACCTACTGCGGGATAATCTTCTGCCCAATCAGTCATGTCTCTTTCGAGACATGATCGCCCAAGCGTGTATCACGTATGGCACTTAACTGACTGACTTATACATACAGTGTGTATCAAAAATACTTTAACAAATGCTCTATTATTTTTTTTACAGAGAAACAAAGAATAAAAGTCCATACAAACAGATGTCGTTTTGAATTATTAAGTTTAAAGAAAGTTCACGCCAGATGGCACTGTGTTGCTATGTAGATTAGGTTACATTTGTCATTCGTGTACATTTATGGCTAGCCTGTCTTCACCGTTTAACGTGTCTAGTAGTGAGGTAACTGAGAAGTGTTCCGTTTACAATGGCAGGCTATTCATATCGTGAGCAGGCAGATATGATTTTTACACTCGGCCGTGCGGATGGTAATGGACGCGAGGCTGCACAGCTGTATAAGATTGCGTTTTCAGACCGAAGACAGCCGAGTTATCCAACCTTTGTTGCTGTTTATCGTTGTATTGCTGAGAAACAGGATCCATCACACCACAAACTATGGATCGAGGAAGACTGAAATCCGCTCTTACGCCTGACCACGACGAACACATTCTACAGGCTGTCCAAGATGACCCAGGTATCCGCACACTTCAAGTGAGCCAAGCATGTCATACATCTCATAGTACCGCATAGAGTAAATGCATCATTTGCAACGTGTGCAAGGTTCGTTAATTGTGGAGTCACTTAACTGAACAGCGTTGCTTCAATGATACCGAATTCGAAGTTTTGTGGAGGTATCATTATGATGTCTTCAATTTTCAGGGTTCTGCTTATTCTACAAAAAACCTGCTCACCAAAAAATGCCTCTCTAACAGCTAATCAGTTAAGTGTCATACATGATACACGCTTCGGCGATCATGTCTCGAAAGAGACAGAAGTGACAGGGAAGACGATTTTCTCACAGTAGGTTGTCATTACTTTCTGCGGTAGACTGGTTGCCAACCAAGGCTTCATAACTCAATCTGTCCTGCTATTTAACCCATAGCTCGAGGGAGAAGCGACGGATTAATATGTTTCTCTTTGGTATTTCTGCAACGAATTCAACTGGAACTGAAAAATCAGCAATTTTGGCACTAAATACTCTCTCTCTATATATATATGAAATGAATTGTTTGAACATTATTTTTTATTCATTTCAAATTGTCGGTTGCCTATAATCAAGTTTCGTTAAAATATATATATATATATATATATATATATATATATATATATATATATATATATATATATTATGAATTAAAATTACATTGCGACATGGAAATTTCTATGTTTCGAGATTTCTATCTCGACATCAAGCAATGTTGGATGTTGGTTGTGGAAATGATTTACAATGTGTCACAATGTACTTTTAATTCATAATTATATGATTATGCTCTTCAATATTTATTGCATTGAGCACTTTTTATAAAAAAAAGTAAATGCCAGGGAACTCAAAATCGTAAAAATTTGGGTCCTCTTTACCTGGATATATATATATATATATATATATATATATATATATATATATATATATATGCCGACTGACGCCATTTCGGTCGGGTTTCAATCCTGGGTAAAAAAGCAATCGGAGTCTAACCGTACTGATGAGCTGTGATACGGCGAAATAGATCTGTCTGCGGATGACAATATATATATATATATATATATATATATATAAAGGAATAGATTTTTAATTTATTATTCAAAATATTTTATTACTCAAACGTTGTCGGAGAGCGCATATTTTTCTAACAAAATTTCTCGAATATTCAAAGAGGTAAACGAAAATAAATAAATGGAACGTCTACTCAAATACAAGAGTCCACTAAAAAAATAACATGGTAGAAATTATATATGGAAAACATTGTTACATTTGAGTAATATATTTTTAAAAATAATTTTGATGATGCCTGCTTTAGTTAATGTTCAAAGAAACCAGGTTTATTTATATAAATCTCAATTAAATTTTCATTTCACAGTGACTTTCATCATTATGTCTTAAAATGGTCTGAAAGAAAATAATAGAATCAGTTCTTTCAAAGTAATCCCATGAGATACATATCAAAAGTGCTAAAGTCCCTCTGTAAATCTTAAACATACGATTAGCACATGTTGTCCAATTTATAGTGACATTTGGATAGCACAGTTCCTATGTATGCCGGTAATTAATATATATATATATATATATATATATATATATATATATATATATATATATATATATATAATTACGTTAGGATATGTGCAAACTACAAACTACTACTACAAAATTATACATTTTGTTTCGACATTGAAAGAACAATGTCTCATTAGGTAGTGAATGGTAATAATCATCATTGTTAACTACAGAGACATAATTCTCTTAATGTCGAAACAAAATGTATAATTTTGTAGTTGTTTGTAGTTTGCACATGTTCTATCGTAATAATTAATAATAAATAGTTATTGCTCTATTTTTATATTGAGCACTGTTTAAATGAATGTTTCGAACGTTGCAATTATTTTCTTCGTTCCTTATTCATTTGGATATATATATATATATATATATATATATATGAATTTGCTATATTTATTGAGGAAGAATACTAAGTGTTATATATATATATATATATATATATATATATATATATATATATATATCAAAAGTTTAATATAAATAAAATTTGTCACTTGGCTGATTGATGTTACATACACACTGGCATATACAATGAGGAAAAAAACAACCTTACACAAATAAAAAGTGCATAAATCATTTTTTAACTCATAAAAATAAAAAAACAACGAGAAAATAAGCACTCAGTTGCTAGTATCATCTGACGAGTGGACGAGGTGATTGCTGGAGGGTCCGCCTACAAAATTGAATTCGAGATGCTAAATATAACATAATATAACATCAATCAGTTCAGTAATAAATTTATATTTGTAATTTGTATTAATCACCCCCTCCCCCCCACACAGACATATTAAATTTTGCTATATTTTGCTAAGAGAACTGAAAATTAGATAAAGCCTTCTTTGTAGATATCGATAATGGCCATAGGGATCAATACTGCATGCTAACTGTCAGTTTCACGCCTCAATGCAATCTTTAGTCTGAAGAACGTTTTGAGGTGTGATTATTATATCCTCTCTATCAATTGCACATATATGCAGAAATATTTTGGGGTGATGGGGAGATATTTTTTAAAACATTAATATAAAATGCATTTTAAAATTAGAAATATTTTTGCATGTTAAAAATATGATTAAAAATATAAGTATTTTGTAAAAAGACTTTTTAGTTTCATATTACAAAGAAACAGCGCACAAGCCTTAAAAAAATACTGTATGAATTAGGGCAAAACGTTTTTTTTTAAGAAAAAGTAAATAAAAAAAAAACTTACTGATTTTTTCCGGTTGGTATTGAAGTTATGTGAAAGTAAAAAAACGGTAGAATGAGAATCCCAGGTAAGACGAAAAATAATTGTCTTAAAAATCTCAGCAAAGAGAAAGAAAGAATAAAATAAGTTAAAATGTATATCCCGGGTGTAAGCAGTCGGTTCAGAGATTTCTTTTTGCAGGCTGAGAGGAGTCAATTGTGTCTGTCTCCAGTACCACCAACCATAATTTTGGCCTACGGGTATGGCTAGGGAGGTCGATGGGGAAGGAAGGAAAGCAGTCTTTGGCTGGTAGGTAGATAAATAAATAGAACAGGGTGAGGTTGCGCTATCATATTGAGCAGGATCGCAGCGTGAAAGGGAAAACAAGACAACAGTAACACGAGATATATATTTGTAAAATGAAATATAAAATTATTTTTTCGCTGAAGCGTGAAGCATACGAGAGTTTTACATATACACTTTAAAAGATTTTAAGTTTTTTTTAATGTGATGTTTATTTAGTTTTATTTACGAAGTTCAATCTCTACATGAGTGATATTAGCATACTCGGTTGTAGTCTATAATTTCGTGAATTCTCTGTATTTCTCAAACGCTCATTGTTGGATCATTGTTCACTTAGAATCTTGTTTGTTCGCAACTTATCTTGTATGCATCATTGCCGGTCTTTGAACATTTGCATACAAATGGCCCGTGCGCTTAAGTAGGTACCGCCACTAATTCGCTGAAAAATCAACATAGCATGAAGAAAAAAATGTCCCGAACTTGATAAAAAAATCAAAGTTTTACCGACAAGATGTTTGTGCTATTATTAAGAGGAAAAAAAAATCAAAGTATTTTTTATTATCTTTTAAAATTCTTTATCCTTTCTAGCACGTTCTAAATTTTGGTAAAATAATCTTGTTTTTATTTTTGTCAGTGGGTAACCAAATTTTTATCAGTGTTTACTAGATAATGTAATATTACGAAACTCATTTTTTCTCGGTGAAAAACACATTTGGAAATTCTTGCAAAAATCAAATAATTGTCAGATTTTAATGAAACTTTCGGAACTTATTCACAAATGAATAAAATTATTTTTGAAAGGATTATTTTTAGAAAATCTTGATAAAAATATTTTTTCACATCTGTTATCCCCCACTCCACGTAATTTCATGAAATGTCAAGAAATTTAATTCCGTTTCAAAAATTTGTTTTATTAGTTAAATTAAATACATACCCCTTGGTGAGTGCAAATCATCTAATTTGTTTCAAACAGTTTTTCCCCGAAAATCTGCTCCAAATAGTAAAATAAAAAAATGCAATAAAACTATGATATTATTTAATTAGATAAGCTTATCATTTCTTTTATAAATAATATATATTAAGGACATTACAGTCTAAAGAAAAAAAATCGACGAATAATGAATTTTTACAAGAATTGATTTCATTTTTTCTTTGTAATTATAATAATTTACAAAGTTTCAAAATTTTTTAAAAAATTCTTCAAAGCCTTGTGGTTAGATTCTTAAGTTATTAAGTGAAGACTATATTTACTAAACAAAAATTGAAAAACTTAATACAAATCTACAACATATATTTTAAATAATTTTTAATTTATTTTTGTGCATGAAGGTTGTTCTTTTAAGTATTATATTTCGTATGTGACATTAAAAGGTCAAGTGTTTCACGGTTTTTTCCCCTTACAAGGAAAAATTTGAACAGTTATGTCAATTCTGGTCAATCATACTTAGCTTATCACCTAATCTGGCTGTCATCACTCAACTTCGCAGGTCAGAAAAATATGATCTCTATGATTAAGAAATATGTACTTTTATTCTAAATGCCATGCTAAAAATAAAGAATACTTGTTTCAAATTAGATTAATTTAACTTTAAATTTGCTAATTTTCCAAAAATAACGGATGTGTATTTTATTTTTGCAATATTTTTAAAACCAAGAATAAACTTTTATTTGTAAACTTGTTAATCTGTCAAAATGGCTGAAAAAAAATGGTAATTTTTGAAAACTCTCAAGAAGTTAAGATTCCACTATGTATAATTTCTATTTGAAATACACTAGAGTATTTTCCTTACTGAAAATAGTAAATTTAATCATTTAGCTTTCAATTAAAACTAAAATGAGAACTTCAAGAAAGCTTTTTTTATATTTTAAAAATTAACTTTAAAACTTAGGTATCGAAAATGTGTGGAAATATCTACGCTGAAAAGGAGCCCACGCGCATATATTCTGCCTATAGCTTTTCGAAAATGGGGCCGTCAAATTTGTTCCCAATTTTTGTTCTGCATATCATAAAGTCAGCCCTGCTCGTTTTTTATTATCCAAAGTTTGAAGTGCAAGCTTATTTTAAAATAGTTCGTTTTTTTATATTACTAATAACCGAAAAGTATATTAGTCCACTAATTAGTTGCTTTTTAATACATTTTTAATAGTGATGATTTTCTTCCAAATTATTACGATTTTTGTTTATAAGCTGCTCATTTTTAAATTAAAGTTTACCCAAGGTCCAAGAGACAATTCCGGTAGATGGTTACTGAATGAAGTGTGTGATATGAAAAGGAAGATGTGATGATTACGAGGGCGTGGAGGCTAGATAATGAGTGACCCTAGACGTGAAGAGATTAGGATTGTGGTGTTGGGGAAAGCATCCACACGGGAGTTCGTTCTGCAAAATAGTGGCTCTTGGAAAGAAGTTGTCTGAATGGAACTTCCTTCTTATCAATGAAATACGAAGGGGATTCGGATGATTCATGCAGGTAGACAGAATAAGGTGGGCCTTCGCTGTAAAAAGCTCTGAGCTGTTGACACTGTCCAGAGTACGCATTTTGGTGCCTCCTCAACAGGTGTTTACTCGTGCAACCAGAATGGCAACTGGGTCCCACCCATTCACAGTTAGTTTAGCCAAATGCAGACGACAATTCTACTCCTGCAGCTTCTTCTCTCGCACTTCCCGCCTGTGGAATTTGCTCCCATATTCTTGCTTTCCTGACGGCTACAACCTCCAGAAATTTAAATGCAAAGTCAATACTCATCTCCTAACCACTTGACTCTAGCCCTTCCCCCACCTCGTATATCCTTCCTTTTCTCTCTCCCCTTGCAACTGTCATTACACCTGCATTTTCATCTTTCTATTGCTTCTTTCTAATTGGTTTGTAATCCTCTTCTCCCTCCTCTAATTAATTTTCTTTCAGTTATGTAGCCCCCCCCGCACATCAGTGGCATTTACGCCTTGCCCGGGGTGAAATGATAAAAAAAAATATCTACGATTAAGAAGCTTCCTTTTATTCTTTGTGATACATTTTCTTACAATACAATCATGGCTCTCCCTTTCTTTGTAGATATTAGGTTTTTTTTTTACTGTTCTTCCTAATCCCTGTTCTGACAATCATTTGAATAATTTCGTTAAATAGATTATTTCCTGTTTTTCTCTGCCCTTCTTATCTTCAACCTAACCTGTGGGTGTCAATTTCTTCAAGTCCTCTTTCCCCAGTACGCGATCTAGAAATCCCAACTGTTTCTTTTCGCTTCTAAGTATAAGGGTCTTTTTTTACTTCCGTCCCAGAATTTACACGATTTCATCAGCATTTTCTTATCAGTCAGTTAAGTGTCATACGTGAAACACGCTTGGGCGATCATGTCTCGAAAGAGATATGACTGACTGGGCAGTAGGTTGCCATTGCTTTCTGCGGTAGACTGGTTGCCAGCCAAGACTATAGAACCCAATCTGTCCTGTTATTAGACCCATAACTGGAAGGAAGAGACGAATTAATACATTTCCCAAGGGTATTTGCGCGTAAATGAATGCAATGACTTCAACTGGAATTCCAACTCGGCTCCCTGATTTCTCGTTCCGAGCCGATATCCATTGCACCACAAAGCACATATTTTATTATAGCTTTCTTTTTTACGAATGACAAAAGATTCTGAGAACAAAATCTACTTTTAATTGGATAAGTTTGCATTTATTTTCCCTTAGATGTTATTTTTTCGGCCCGAATAAAATTTTGTTCATATCAACGAAAAAAAAATAAAAAATAAAAAACAAGGAGAAACTAAAGTACACTACCCATACTTTCGTCAGATTGTCGATTTAAGAATTTAATTCTTCATTTTTATGACGAGTATGGACGTATGGTTGTTTTTATCGAGTTACTATCTCTAGATTGTTTGCCAACAAAGGCTGAAGAGACTAGTCTACCCTCCTATAGCTGGTGGGTGGAGGGACTAAACAATATTTCTGCAAAAGTGAATCTAGCGAATACAGCCAGAATTCAAACTCGGCTTTCCAATTTCTCTTTTCACCCCAAGCAAAGCGATAATGCCACTAAGACGCAATGGGTTCAGTTAAGTGCCATACGTGATACACGCTTGGGCGATCATGTCTCGAAAGAGACATGACTAACTGGGCAGAAGATTATCCCGCAGTAGGTTGCCATTGCTTTCTGCGGTAGACTGGTTGCCGACCAAGGCTATAGAATCCAATCTGTCCTGTTATTTAACCCATAACTGGAAGGAAGACACGGATTAATACCTTTCCCAAGGGTATTTGCGCGTAAGTAAATACAATGGATTCAACTAGAATTCGAACTCGGTTCCCCGGTTTCTCGTTCCGAGCCGATATCCACTGTACCACAATGCAATGGGTTACTGGGAGTAAAAGAGAATGAGAAGACTTTCGTGAGTAGAAAGGACAATAAAAGAACAGATTTCAGGAAGACGGATGATGGCGATAATGCCACTAAGACGCAATGGGTTACTGGGAGTAAAAGAGAATGAGAAGACTATAGTAAGGAGAAAGGACAATAAAAGAAACATGATTCCGGATGACAGAAAATGGCGATTGACACTGTATTCAATTGTTGGAAGATTGCAGGTGGCAGAAAAGCGAGAAGCCAGATGATACTTTCATGAGCAAGAAGTACAAGGAAATAAACTATTAGAATAAGACTTACGGTTGAACCTAGCTAATCCAACAGTAAAACAATGAAACCTAGTTATTTTACCCATAGGTGGAGGGAGAAGAGACGGATTATTACCTTTCGCTAGAGTATTTGCGCGTAAGTAAATTTCAACTGGAATTCGAACTTGGCTCTCCGATTTCTTGTTCCAAGTCGATATCCACTGCACCAAAAATAAATAAATTAAAATTTTTTAAAAATCTAAACGAATTGCAATGCCACCAGCAACTCTCTTTTACGATGCCAACATAAAACTTTGAAAGACATGAACTGAAACAGAAACAACAGGTTCTACTGCATTGATCTTTTTGTCTTTAAGAACTTTCCTTCAAAGGCTTGTTTTATATATATATATATATATATATATATATATATATATATATATATATATATATATATAAACACCTACTAAGAAGCATCCACTTACGATAGAGTTCAGATCAAACTAAGTAGGGAAAAATAACAACTGATCGTAAAAACACATTTCACATTTAAATTGATATTATTTAAAACAAATTTTTGTTGATATTTTCTAAGCTTAGAATTACAGAAATTGTAGGCTTAGACTTGAAGTTAAAGATTTCAAAGGTGAGGAAAAACTGTCTGAATTAAACTTTCTTCTTACTAATGGAATATAAAGGAGATGTGGATTATTTGACCCTTTGGATGTGGCATAGTGGCTCTTAACTCGAAATGTTTGAATTGGTGGAACTATGCAGTTGTAGCTCGACAGAACCATCTTCTATAGAAATAGCGATGGAGTAGCGAGAGGCTTGCAAGGTGGGTTTTGTAAGAGAGAGGTTGTAAATTGGAAAAATAGCTCATGACTTACGTATTTGGACACCGACATAATTGAGAAGAGAAAGATTGGGCAACTCCAACCCAAGTGTGACGGCAATACTGCATTTATATTTAAATCTGACTTTTGTAAAGATAGAAAATGGCAGAAAGAGCCAGGTACTTTCTGGAGGGCTATAAAGAGCTGACCATTTTCCCAGCATCTTTAGCAATATATAATTATATACAATGAAACCAAAAAGGGAAAAATAACAAAAGCTAATGAAAACACATTTAAATGGATCTTTTTTTAAACCAAGATTTTCAGTTGACATTTTCTAAGGCTAGCATTATAGAAGTTGTAGGCTTAGACTTGAAGAATTTAAAAATTGTAGCACCCTCTCAGGAGTATGTTTCCTAAAATAGTGGCTCATTAAGAAAAGCTCTCTGAATAGAACTTCTTTTTTATCAATGATATCCAGAAGGGATGGGGATGATTTGATCCTGTGGCTGTGGCATGGTGGGTTTTAACTGTGAAGATATGAATCGGTGGAACTAAGCAATGTAGTTTGTCTGAACAATTGCCATGGAAATAGCGATAGAGTAACAAGAGGCTTGTTACGTTTCACCTGTGGGCAAAATGGTTATAGAGTGGGCAACCTATTTGGAATGCATTATAAGTAGAACAAAATTAGTGACAAATGAACCAATATTATTACACAATCAGGTAAATAAATACGATCTGTTGTAAATGAATTCCAAGTAGTAGCGACTCAATCACAAGCGACCAGGATTTCCTCGCATAACACTAGACAAGGAGAGTTTTACGAAATTGCATCTGTAGGAGAGGCGTCGGCTAAATAAAAATGGCAAACCCTACAGCACTGGGCAGAACTTTTACGATATCAACTAAACTCTATCGGGTGTGAAAGTATTTCAGTGATGACTTTTCTGTATATAAGCTCCCAAAACGCACGTAACTAGACAGTACGGTTGTGACGTAGAAAACGCAAGAGCTCTCGTGATCATTCGAGCCTTCTCCTCTCCCATGCTTTGTGGTCCGTGGCTGGAGAGGATTGATAGCTAGCCCGACCTATTGATATACATTGCTCCCTATCTTCTTTTTCTATGTGCCCTGTCCCTTCAGGACGTAGGCGATCATGGCTTTCTCCCTATCCCTGGGGCTCTTAGCACACCTCCTGTTACACAATGCAACCTACGTTCCGTCATCCACCTGATTAGGTCCTTCAAATATGTTATCCGTTGCTTTGCCCTGTCTCTCCTTCGCTGCCTCTGGCCTGTTAGTATCATGTTCTCCACGCCCTCCTTCCTCATTGCATGTCCCAGGAACTTCAGCTGTCTCTTCCTGATGCTCAGTATTAGGTTCCTTTTTGTTTCCATCATTTCTAGGACCTCATCATTGCTCACATGCTCGATCCATGATATTCGCAACATCCTTCTGTAGAACCACATTTCAGTTGCTTCCAGTTTTTCCTTCATCTTTGATGATATTGTCCAGCATTCACTGTCATATTGAAGAACTGACAGCACATAGCAATTCAGTACTCTCTTCCTTGTTTCTAGCGAAATTGTCCTGTTTCTTAATACTTTACTCAAGTTCTGGAATGCTTCCTTCGCCATGCCAATTCGCCTTCGGATCTCTGTGTCACACTTTCTGTCTTCTGTTATGACACTTCCCAGGTATTTAATTTTTTGTACCTGCTTGATTCTAGTATCCCCGACCTGTATTTGGCATATTGGGCTGCCCTTTTTACTGATGGCCATGCATTCGGTTTTCTTGCTGTTTATTTGTAGTCCTTTCTTATCACTCCTTCTTATCACTTCTTCTAAAAAACAAGTCCTATTATGTCCCCTTAGCAATAAAGTGAGTAAAAAAAGAAAAAAAAAAGAAAAGGAAAATCGGATTGTCTAATATTGATTAAACTTGTGATGCAGCGCTGTGGTAACAACAGAGAAATAGCCTATAAACCACTAGAATCCAGAGACAACATTATATTGGTACAAAGTCATAAGAATCGGGCAACTGGTAAGGCTGGAACTTGTACTTCCCTAGTAACGGTTTGAAAGATTTGCTAACTACTATTTCATTTTGTCTATTCTCAGGCAAAACTCTTGTTTATCTGCTAGATATTTATAAAGTTAAGCGTAGTCTGGTACAAAACGACCTTAGTGAGAGAAGAAAAGTATTTGTTGGAGTAATTTTTCAAGTGATTCTGAACGATCTTATTTGTTTTCTAATAGATTTAACATCTTCAGACTGTTTGTCTTTTTGGTAACGTCTAATGTTATACAAACGGTGGAAACACTCCAGCTGGTTACGTGAAGATAGGATTGCATCAACATATGTGCCACGAAATCAGCATTATTTATATGCCTAGAACCACCCACCAGGGTCGGTTCAAGGGCCTTGTGTTCCCACACTTCCAAATCTATTATACGGCTTCCCTCACTCTAATAGATCTCAAAGTATATACATATAAAATGCAAATTTTATTGTAACCTAATAATGTACAATGCGGATGTGCGTTGTGGTGCAGTGGATGTCGACTCGGAACGATAGACTGGGGTGCAGAGTTCGAATTCCATTTGAATTCTTTGCATTCACTTACGCACAAATACCCCTAGGAAAAGTATTAATCAGTCTCTTTCCTCCAGTTATGGGTTAAATAATAAGACAGATTGGGTTCTGTAGCTTTGGATGGCAACCAGTCTACCGCAGAAAGTAATGGCAACCTACTGCGGGAAAATCTTCTGCCTAGTCAGTGATGTCTCTTTTAAGACATGATCGCCCAAAGTCTGTATCACGTATGGCACTAAACTGACTGAATAATGTACAATAATGGATCAGATGCAGTATAAATGAACAATTCAACTAGAAAAATCGAAAATGAATTTAAAGTATATAACTACAAACATGACATAATAGATCATTCCATCTTAAGTGCCATACGTGATACACGATTGGGCGATCATGTCTCGAAAGACTGACTGGGCAGCACATTTTCCCACAGTAGGTTGTCATTACTTTCTGTGGTAGACTGGTTGCCGACCAAGGCTATAGAACCCAATCTGTCCTGCTAGTCAGTCCTTTTATCTAGATCAATTAGTTAAGTGCCATACGTGATACACGCTTGGGCGATCATGTCTCGAAAGAGACATGACTGACTGGGTAGCACATTTTTAACTAAATACAAGCATGACATAATTTTTTAAAAAATCAACAATGTTTTTGCGGTTGTTTTTATGAACTTGGGTTTTTTTCTTAAAATCTTGAAAAATTTAACAATGCCAGATATAATTCCTGCAAATAACATCGTGAGATTTTAAGAAAGTTCGTGAAATTGTTATTGTTTTTTGTCTGGATTCCTCTCCTCTTATGTCAACTGCTTAGTCGCAACTAGTAGTAGCAGACATAAATAATAAAAGTATCATTATTATTAATTTTTGACAGAAAATTCTTTCTTTATTTTAGGGGTGTTGGTTGATTGTACGATATATCAACCCAAGCCGGTGCAAGGATCTCGTACTACCTCAGCCTATGATACCCGCCCTCGAATCTATGATAAGCGCCCGCTCAACTACATTTCAATTTTCAAAAAGTTTTATTCATATAAAATAAACATTTTATTGTAACCTAATTATGTACAAATAATAGATCATATGCAATTAAGGTGAACAGTTCAACTAGAAAAAAAAAAATAGAATGTAACTAAATATAATTTAGAGACACGTCATAATAGAACATTCCATCTTAAATAAATCAATAATGTTTTTTTGCGGTCATATTTTATATTAATTTGTGAAATTGATTACTTTTTGCACATTTAAACTTATGGATAAAAAATAATAAATTTCATATAGTGTTTTTTTTTAAGACTTTAGCATGAAAAAACAGATCCATGGATTTGGACGAAAAAAAATCCACAAAAACCTAAACTGGCATCAAAATTCGCAAAAAATGAATCCCTTAATAGTCAGCTGTGCTTAGTTTAATTTGTAACGCATATGTGCATTGTGATGCTGTGGATATCAGCTAAGAACGAGAAATTGGGGAGCCGAGTTCGAATTCCAGTTAAATTCGTTGCATTCACTTACGCATGAATACCAATGGGAAGTCCGTCTTTTCTCTCTCCAGCTATGAGTTAAATAGCAGGACAGAATGGATTCTATAACCTTGGTTGGCAACCAGTCTATCGCAGAAAGTAATGGCAACCTAATGCAGGGAAAATCTTCTGCCTAGTCATTCATGTCTTTTTCGAGACATGATCGCCCAAAGTGTGTATCCCGTGTGGTATTTAGTTGACAGACTGAATATAGTAATTGGAAACATAATTAAAACTTCAACTTGACATAAAGTGGGGGATCGGTTTTCTATTGTTATGAAATAATAAATTGATTTCCCACTAATTATACTTAATATAATAATGTAAGATAATCTATCTTTTCTCCCTTCAGCTATGAGATAAATAGCAGGACATATTGGGTTCTATATCCTTGGTTGGCAACCAGTCTACCGCAGAAAGTAATGGCAACCTACTGCGGGAATATTTTCTGCCTAGTCAGTCATGTCTTTTTCGAGACATGATCGCTCAAACGTGAATCACGTGTGGCATTTACTGACTGATATTTGTGTAGATAGAAAAAGCAGATTTTGATAAGATAGCAAGGGTCACAAAGCACTGCCCGAGGGGTTCCTAATCAGGATTGTGGTGGGAATGTAGTACGCACCGGCCCTGTCACCCATACTTAACGAAGAAACCAAATAAAAAAAAGCATTAGGAAGAAAAAGTGAAAACAAAAAATGTTTATACTCGTGTATAAGTCGATCACGCATATAGGGCGAACTGCGATTTAATGGCAAGAACTCATTAAATTAGACATAAGTCGGTCACAGGTTTTGAATTTAATGGGACAATTGCGGCTATCAAATCATGGTATATTTTGACGATATATAAATCTGATTTATTTAAATTATAGGTACAAACCATTTTCTTGTTTTTTCTATTCACTGGAATTTACTTAGCATCAATTAGTTAAATTTTCTATGACGTCTGTATTCGTATATAAGTCGATTTCTGATAGAGTTTGGCATTCGATGTCTCGGATTTATGTTGACCCTAGTTTTTCAGGTTAAAAGAACAATAAATAAGGCAAAGAGAGCGTCTAATTTTATGTCAGATAAAACGCATTTCCAGAATATCTTACTATAGTTCCACCTACGCGTTCTTTATTTCTTAACTCGCCAATTCTGGCAGATCGCCATAGGAATGAATTACATACAAAGGACAGAACCTACCAAAAGTTTTGTAACCATTTTACATAAATGTTCTGATTTCATAAGACAGACCGATTTGCTGGAATATTAAACCAGTCACATGTCTCCGTGGGGATACCATGTGTCAAACCAGTCACATGTCCCCTTGGGTGTCCTATATGTTAAAGTAGTCAAGAGTATCTGCATGATATTTTATCATATCTATAATGAATGATTACTCATTTCAAAGTACACCTACCTGCTCCTGTGGTTTATATTGAAACTATATTGAGCGGACTTTAGTTACAGTTTCTGGGAGAGAGCACATAATCTACTGTGATCCATTTTTTATAACAAGGCCAGAATGCTCAAAGCTTTGGACACGATGACTTGTGACTTAGTGCTACAGCACAAACATCGGCGTCTTCGGATATATATATATATATATATATATATATATATATATAGAGAGAGAGAGAGAGAGAGAGAGAGAGACAGAAAATCTCAGCCAACAAACCTACCTAGGTTTCACCCTTCGGCTCGTCAGGGTAAACTGGCTTTAGTGTTAGGGTCTTCGTTTTGGGTTTTTTCTTTCCTACGAGAATTTGACTTTTTGTTCATGTACTTCGTTTGTTTCTTTTTTACTTCCCCTTTCGCTACCCAGGTTTCTACCATGTAGACTGTGCCAAGAAGAAAAATTAGAAATTATGATATTCCCAAATAAAGACGAACTGTTAAATGAAAGAACAGAAATTATGACTAAATGCATCCACACTAAGAAATACCTCTTAGGTTCATACAACCATGGATGAAAACGCCATAATTCGTTTTAATTTAAACAATGTGCGTTCATAAATTCCCTGCCAGGTGAACGTTCAAATAAAACACAGTTACAAGAGCGTTCTTAAAAAGAAAAACGGTGAAAGGTAAAATCAGTTATAAAAAATCGCCTGAAGACACCACTCATGGTAGAAACCTGGGTAGCGAAATAACTCGTGTAAAAATAGAAAATATTCAAAAGTTCTACAATATAATTGTATCGAACACTTTTTAATACAAATGTGTACTGGTCTAACCCTATTATGACCAAAAACCAACTATTAAACAATTATACACACACACACACATATATATATATATATATATATATATATATATATATATATATAAAGAGAAAGAGAGAGATTTAGATATGGATATCAATAATTATACATATAATATACACACAAGTACATACGCATATATAAATATATTTTTGGTGTAAATAAAACAGTGCTCGATGTAATATAGCAAAGCTCTGAACAATGTTATCAAAGATGATGGAAAGACTTGAAGCAATCGAAATGTGGTTCTACGGAATGATGCTGAGGATACCATGGACCGAACATGTGAACAACGACCAGGTTTTGGAGAAGATGGAAAAGAAAAGGAAACAGATGCTATAACATCAGGAAAAGAAAGCTGGAGTTTCTGGAACATGTACTGAGGAAAGAGGGTTTAGAGAATCTATTACTCGTGGGACAGATAGAGGGAAAGAGACATAGGGAAAAGCAATGCATGACATATTTGAGCAGATGGATGGCGGAGCAGAGTTTGGGAAGGGTAACAGCAGAAGAAGAGGTTAAGAGCTACAGGGGATAAAGAGATTTTGAAGGCAATGATCGCATACGTTCTGAAGAGACACAGCACACAGATGATTGTGTAGCGCATAAAACATCGAGTTATGCTAGGACAGTATGTATATTTATTAATATATATGTATAGGTATGGATATCAATAAATATATATATGGATATGCACACAAGTACACACACATATATAAATATGTGTTCTGGTGTTAATAAAACAGTGCTCGATGTAATACAACAGAGCTATTAAGTATATATTAATAAATATACATATTATCCTGTGTCTATAGTACGACATCATAATATGCACCTGATGATTGCGTAGTGGATGAAACTCCGAGTCATGCTATAGACGTAAGACAATATGTATACGTATTCTCGAAGCAATGAATTCATTTATTTATTTATTAATCCGACGGATTTTACCACTTTAAACGTTATTTTTAGTTGAATCTCATATTTGAGAATACGCTCCGTTTATTTATAAAGAAGTGTAGTTATTTATTTTCGTCTACAGGCCTGAATATTCGAGAAATCTTATTAACAAAAAATAATCGTCCTTCAGCAGGATTCGAACCAGAATATTATCTGCTTACGGCTACTAATTCTTGCATTTTTCATTCGTGGCTAACAATCTAACCGAAGGATTATTTCACAAGCATTTAACTAGGAAAAGCTGTACCATGAGAACGAACCTAGTGTCTGGTCTACAACACTGGACTAAACTCATTTTCTCTTATTAAAATGTATTTATTACTTCACGACGTATTTATCAGAGATCCTTTCCTCCTGTAAACAATTAATTTTCCCGCCCTAGAAAGAGAGAAAGTTAAAATAAAAGAAAAAAGAATAATGTTCATAATAAGAGAAAAAAACGTGTATCAAAAACTATTTTAGATTTTTAATTAACCTTTTATTAATATTATTATATCATTTCCACCGTAATCCGATTTCTGCTTTGGTCACACTAGCTACCAAGTCTACGGGAAGAGCTAAGGCAGGTCGTGGCTGCATTTCAGTTTTTTTCTATCTCTCATAACATAACTAGCGTTACATAGACAAAGTTCTCCTTTGTGCGTGGGTTGCACTTAAGAATTTTTCTATATATCTCTTAAGATGGGGTTTCCATTTTATTAGAAGAAGGAAATTACTGGAACGTAATTGACACTCACCTGAAGCGAGCTGAATATAAAATGCTCCTCATACCAATAACATTTCCACCAAGCTTCTCTACGGCATATGACTTCATTGAACTTCTTTTGATCCTTTGAATTTATATTTTAATTGGGGTCATCAGGAGAGAATGTGCACCGTTATAATAAAGTGAAAGAAAAAAATAGATTAAAAACTACTGTTCTTTGCAATTACTTGGGTTGCTGAATTATGTCAATTTATCGATCTGAGGAAGATACATATTTTGAACTCATAGTATTCACACGTATACAAAATGATTTTGAAGAACAGATAGGATTTTAGGTTTATGGAGAAGTTAGTGTCATTTTATCATAACATAATTCAACAACCCGCCTCCGTACGACCTAAATGTCCACCTTTGTAATTCAACCTAATCCTCACTTTGATTTAGTAATCTAGACACACCCATAATCATATTGTTTAACTTTCTCCAACCATCCCTCCTTAACTTTTAAATAACCGTGAATTCGTTTTCTGTCTTACAAAATAAATAATTTTCATCATTTATTTTAAAATATCACCTGAAGAAGAAGAACAATGTTCTGAAACATAAAAAAAATTGTATAGTGATAACAAGCATTGCAATAACAACATTACAATATATATATATTAATGACAGCAGCAGCAGCCAGGAATGGCCAATCCTTGAAAGGCACGGACTCACTCGGACAGACACACGCTCCTCTGCCATTCTGAAGATGAGATTTTGATCTCGAAATATTAATGTATAATAAATAGGTAATACCCAAAAACTTCTTTACCTTCCTTTATTTTACTAAACGCATTTTGACAGCCTTCAAGACCTAGCCATATACCTAATATACACAATGCTTCAAGCAAATTACAAAACTTTACTATATATATATATATATATATATATATATATATATATAAGTACAAAGAGTTTGCAACTTTAACTGAGCAGATTCATGCCGACTTCAAAGTTTCGTGAGGTTACCGTTATGGTGTTCTCACTTGTCAGGTTTATTTGACGTGAGGTCCCAGCTTTTTCTTATTTATATAGAACATGGTTTGATTTTTGCTGGCGTGGTCTTGTTCGTGATTGGTTGGTTTTTCTTTTTTTTTTCTTTTTTTTTATTGTGTAGTTTTTTTTTTTTTGGCTTATTTTTATTTTATTGCATGTTTTTTGTGTACGCGTGAAGGGTTGTTTGTTTAATTGTTTTATGTATTGTATTTAACTAATTATTTTCTAATCAATGAAAATAGTACAAAAACTGTTTTATTTTTAGACCGTTTAGAAAATAACACTAATAACTCCCTTCACCACTCCCGCAAATTCAAGAAAAATATTTTAGCGAGCCAGTGTGAAATTATTTTCTAGTTCACACCTCTAAGTTAATTTAGGTTTTGAATCCCCTTACGGATATAAAAATAGATGCATACTGCTTCTCGAGACTTACAACAATTACAGAGGCCAGTTTGATCTTCACATGCATACACACACATACACCTACACAAACGCACACGATGGAGGAGACTACAGAAGCAACCACCGGCAAAAGCCTTATCCACGAACACAATAGAAAGGATTAACCGGCAACCACCTATCAAGTCTTTGTCTACGAACTCACAAACACATTATGCTGACCGCCATAAAATAAATTTGTTCACAGATTTCACTTCGCAGTAAGAACAGCTAATTACTTTATAAAACAATCCTCACTACAAGGAAAATTGAACTTCTTATCGTCATTGTATATTTGTGAAAAGAATATATAAATGGTATTTCAGTTCTGTTTTTTCTTCAGAAAATAACCTTTTTTGTATTTCATTTAAAAGACGCATTGTTGTTAAATGTTTGGAATCCCGACACTCAGCAACAAAAACCTGGGTAGACAAGGTCTTATTCTTAATTTTCACCAGGCTTTAAACAAAGCCCTAGTAAAGAAAAAGAAAAAAAAACTTGAGTGGAACAAAAATGTGGGTGGAGTGGGATGAAAGTGATAATTCTGATTGTAAAATAAGCGTCATAGAAGTGACATTCTATTGCGTGCGTTCCATTCATTCTTCGTTAATTCCAAAATCAACTCTTCACCGATTCCTGCACGAACATCACTAACGCCTCCACCCTCTCTAGACACCTGACACGAGCAAGGGTGTGACAAGACATTTCTACACGTACACTCTTGCATCCGTTACCCTACTGCTACTACCATCTCAAGCTGTTTATTAAAGAAAGCTTAATATCTACACTGTGTTCTAAAAATGTCTAAAGCTGTGTCAAGAGCTGCTGAATTTATTCTTTTAAATTTAAACGCTTCCATAATGATAAAATTTACCATAAGTATGTATCAAGCAGCTAAACCAAGACAAAAAAGCCCTTCCTCTTATCACAAAAGTCAACAAAATCCCATCTCATAAATAAGTCTCATTTATAAAAAGACTAGCAGTATAGCTCGGCGTTGCTCGGGTGTAATGAAAGCTTTAAAACTAATCCATGGTCCTGGAGATCAGATTCTTTGAACGTTGGCACGAAAGACTAAAATCAATAATTGTTTCCAGTTAAAGCGAAACCATAGACTGAAAGAAAAATGAATGGATATAAGTCAAATTTTGATTTCTTGGTATCGATATTAAATAAGTTTTTTCGTCGTAAACTGAATTTTGAAGGCTAAATAAGTCCTCTGAGTAAATGGTATCATGGCTGAGACTAAGAACTACAATTATACCTACTTAGAGCCAAACCCGAAGCAAAAACTAAAATAAAACGGCTGAAAAAATACAGACATAGAGGCAGATAAACAGACACACACACAAACATCTTGCTTTTATATATATATATATATATATATATATATATATATATATATATATTTATATATATATATATATATATTATCGATTTTCTGCACTGTTGTAAGAACTGCAACCTTGATACTTTTGAATATCGTTTCTTATGTCTTTGTCTATGAGTGTATCAAATTTGATTCAAATCGGATCACTCCTTCTATAACCCGATTTTTTCGATTATCGATTTTCGATATGTATCGGGGGTACCTCGACACAAACCTAGCTAAGAACACTCGCAGAGGCTTATAGTACAACTGTGTAAATTTTCAAGAAAATCGGTTCAGCCGTTTCGGACTCTATAGGTAATGGACACACACACAAAGTTCCATTTATAAATAAGTTTACATTTAAATGTGGATGTGCACTGTGAGTAACATGACAACAAAGATGAGGACAAAAGTCTGTACAATGTAAATAATTAAATATTATATCGAATTAAGAGCTTAAAGTTTTCGCGAAATAACTTTCTTGTACATAAGGGTATACATCGAATGTTATTATTCATAATCTCAATTTGACATTAAAATTTGAATTAAAATTTTCTTCAATTTTCAATTTGTTTCTTTTTATATACTAGCAGTATAGCCTGGCGTTGCTCGGGTGTAATGAAAGCTTTAACACTAATCCATGGTCCTGGAGCTCAGACACATTGGACGCTAGCACGAAAGACTAAAAAGCAATAGTTGTTTCCAGTTAAAGCGAAACAGTAGACTGAAAGAAAAATGAATGAATGTAAGTCAAATTTTGATTTCCTGGTATCGATATCAAATAAGTTTTTGTCGTCGTAAACTGAATTTTGAAGGCTAAATAAGTCCTCTGAGTAAATGGTATCATGGCTGAGACTAAGAACTACAATTATACTTAAAACCAAACCCGAAGCAAAAACTAATATAAAAGGGCTGAAAAAAATACAGACATACAGGCAGATAAACAGACACAAACATCTTGCCTTTTATATCTATATATTATCGATTTTCTGCACTATTGTAAGAACTGCAACCTTGAAACTTCTGAATATCGTTTCTTATGTCTTTGTCTATGAGTGTATCAAATTTGATTAAAATCGGACGACTCCTTCTATAACCCGATTCTTTCGATTATCGATTTTCGATAATTATCAGGGGTACCTCGACACAAAACCTAGCTAAGAACACTCGCAGACGCTTATAGTACAACTGTGTAAATTTTCAAGAAAATCGGTTCAGCCTTTTCGGAGTCTATAGATAATGGACACATACACAGAGAGAAAGTTCCATTTATAAATACGTTTAGATTTAGATAGATGAACCTGAGATTTTGCCCACTTAGAGAAAAGGCTGGATTTTTGTGCGATTATCATCAAACACTATGTATATAATTGGGAAAAACGGAATTCTACATTTAGTTTAGTAGTAATGAATGTCTTATTTTACCTCATTTATAACTTAAACATATAATAAAAATAAATTAGATAAAAGCAACGCGAAATCGCCACTAGTGTGCAGAGAGTTATAGTGAGAGAAAAAAACAGTGTACGGGGGGAGGGGGTTGAAGAAAGGATAAAAGGTGGGTGCGATTCAAGGAGATAGAAGATGATAATTGACATTGCATTTAATATTTCTTAAGATTTTATCTGTCAAGGAAGCAAGTAAATTGAAGGAATTTCCCCAGGTAGGAAGTGCGAGAAAAGAAACTTTTGGAGTAGAAGTGATGGTTACATTTAATTATTTAAACAGTAAAAGGGTGGAACCTAGATGCTAATCTAGTTGCATGATTAGATTTATGCGGTCGGGGCACCAGGGTTGTCAGAACAACTGCCATGAAAATATTTGTCAATTGGAGTAGATAGATCTATCTATCGCCCGGTTCACACTCCACCCACGTCTATTGAACAGGTTTAGAGGCTCATCCCTTGTTCCCTGTTTAGGATGTGGTTTCCGGCTTTCTCTTTTCCAATCTTCTCACATTGTTTTTTTTTTTAATTGGAGTAGATAGATCTATCTATCGCCCGGTTCACACTCCACCCACGTCTATTGAACAGGTTTAGAGGCTCATCCCTTGTTCCCTGTTTAGGATGTGGTTTCCGGCTTTCTCTTTTCCAATCTTCTCACATTGTTTTTTTTTTTTAATTGGAGTAGATAGATCTATCTATCGCCCGGTTCACACTCCACCCACGTCTATTGAACAGGTTTAGAGGCTCATCCCTTGTTCCCTGTTTAGGATGTGGTTTCTGGCTTTCTCTTTTCCAATCTTCTCACATTGTTTTTTTTTAATTGGAGTAGATAGATCTATCTATCGCCCGGTTCACACTCCACCCACGTCTATTGAACAGGTGTAGAGGCTCATCCCTTTTTTCCTGTTTAGGATGTGGTTTCCGGCTTTCTCTTTTCCAATCTTCTCACATTGTTTTTTTTTTAATTGGAGTAGATAGATCTATCTATCGCCCGGTTCACACTCCACCCACGTCTATTGAACAGGTTTAGAGGCGCATCCCTTGTTCCCTGTTTAGGATGTGGTTTCCGGCTTTCTCTTTTTCAATCTTCTCACATTGTTTTTTTTTTTTTTTCAATTGGAGTAGATAGATCTATCTATCGCACGGTTCACACTCCACCCACGTCTATTGAACAGGTTTAGAGGCGCATCCCTTGTTCCCTGTTTAGGATGTGGTTTCCGGCTTTCTCTTTTTCAATCTTCTCACATTGTTTTTTTTTTTTTTTCAATTGGAGTAGATAGATCTATCTATCGCACGGTTCACACTCCACCCACGTCTATTGAACAGGTTTAGAGGCGCATCCCTTGTTCTCTGTTTAGGATGTGGTTTCCGGCTTTCTCTTTTCCAATCTTTTCACTATTACGTAGCCCCCTGCACATCAGTGGCGTTACCGCCTTGCTCGGGGTGATACGATTAAAAAAAAAAAGTCAGAGGAAAGTCATACAACGCCGGTGAGAAAGTGACCGAAGTCGAAATGCCTAGTTAGGATCAATTGCATTGCAGATCATTCTTCGACTTTTATCGAGGACCTCGAGATGAATAGCAAGAGCAACCGACTAGAAATAGCAACAGTATTCAGTGCACGGACGATTTATAAATGTTCAAGGTGGATTCTGACGAGAAAAAACTTTCTGGCCCGACACAATGACCCAACCTTCTTAGTAGCAGATGCAGCTACATATCCGATATATACACCCTTGTGGAAATTAACTGAAACAAAATGAATAATGTCTTCCTAGGATCTTTCGCACTTTCCATGATCACGTATACGTCGTCTCTTGGCGTTGTTTTTCTCTTCCGATTATATTTTTCTTTACGTTTTGGACTGATGGATCCAGTTTTTTTTCTTCACCTAGATGACACGACTGACAGTTAAAACGCTAACACCAACAATATGCGCGATCTCTCTGTAAGGCTTGTTCGTGCAGCGTTACAATTTTCGTACGCTTCCGTGGAGTAACGGCCACCACAGACAATGGCCGTAGAATAACTAATCGACAGTTGAGGCAGTAGTGTCTGGGTATGATATAAATCTGATGCAGTCAAGGATGATGCAGCATTTTTCAAGACCAAACAAATTTCATCACACACCCCGAAAATAGATTCATATTACTGCACATCACTATAAATGACTTAATCCGAGAAGAAAACAGAAATCGATTACACCCTGTCACTCCAGTGGGTCTAAAACTGCCCGTATGGTGAAAGAAAGGAAGGTAAAGCAGTTGTTTCAATTAATTTGCACAAGGGTGTATAATGCAACAAATAAGTTTTATTCTTATTGTAAATCTTAGAATTTTTTATCATTTCCATTCGCGTTAATAGATTCCATAGATTGAACTTGTAATTATGATGCTACCAAACTCACGAGTAGTAAGGATTTCAACCCGGTAGAGAAAGGGTTAGCAAAACTAAGCAGTGTAAAAAAACAAGACCAGATATGTCCTTATACATGGATAAGGTCATTCAATCACTATCGATTATATAAAGTCCTGAGTTTGAAATTATTTGAAGATTAAGCCAGATTGACATCTGAAGAAGATACAACAGCCGAAACGCTGTGAAAGCAGCAAATAAATAAATAAATAAAAATATTAGTCTGAATGTGAGTAATATAAATAAAGCTAAAATTGTTTTAATAAATTTTCAAATCGTTTGGGAGAATATGGTAGACCCTAATTTATCACTTAAACAGTTTAATCTACAAAAATATTATCTGGAAGTTAACAGTCAAGAAAAGAATCATAAAAACTTACCTAATGCCTGAGGTAGTTGCATAGTTTATTTTAAAGCAGAACGGAGATGCTCATGTATCAGTAAAAAAAAAAGTATTAGATATAACTGAACCATTGACTAAGATAGGATATTGTCAGATATGGAATATCGAAACCAGAAATATCTATCCGTGTAAATTAAATAAAGGATTCAGTTCTAAGTTCCCTGAAGGTTAACCAGACCGACAGACACCTGAATACGACTGGAGAGTACAACGTGTGAAACACTGTGATAATAGCAACAAAGATGCATCGGACTCATTTGGTATTTGAAAAGTCAAGTTTGACATCCCCCAAACATCTGGATTTGTTAAATATGCCCAATACAGTCAAGGTCTAAATTAAAAAGGTTATTATATTTAATATCTGACAAAAAATATTTTCTTATATTTACTTATCGCAGAAAATGTAGGAACCATATCCGTGGTTAATTAATACCACCAGATTTAAATTAATTGCTGTTTTCCAATTAACAGTAATTATTATAATGTTATATAACGTTAAAACAACATTTAAAATATTGTTACATTTGTTTAGCTTTTCACATAAATAGAAAACTAAAATCAAGAACCACATTCCTAAAACAAATTTAAAAAGCATATGGTAACATTTCTTTATCATTAGCCATCAGGTAAGAAGTTAACGAAAGCAATTTTAGCACACCTGAGAATCTTGTTACCATAGAAATGATTCTCGAAATGTATGAAGGTGTGGAACTGGAAAATAGGGTGGATAGATTGTTTTGTGGATTGTCTATTATTGGTTCTTTGATGTTCTGAGAATGCAATTAGCGATTTCAGCTTTCTTCCTTGGTACACCGACCGCATAGATTTAAGCGCACTACTAGACTGTTTGGATGTGCGCTGTCGTGCATTGGATATCGGCTCGGAACGAGAAATCGGAGAGCCGAGTTCGAATTCCAGCTGAATTCATTGCATTCACTTACGCTCAAATACCCTTGGGAAAAGTATTAATCCGCCTATTCCTTCCAGTTATGGGTTAAATAACAGGACAGATTGGGTTCTATAGCCTTGGTCGGCAACCAGTCTACCGCAGAAAGCAATGTCAACCTGCTGCGGGATAATCTTCTGCCTAGTCAGTCATGTCTCTGTCGAGACATGATCGCCCAAGCGTGTATCACGTATGGCACTCAACTGACTGACTGACTAGACTGGTCACTAGATTGCATCATTTTACTGTTAAAATAGTTAGATGCAATCGTAAGTTATGTTCAATAATTTACTTTTTCGCACCTGTGGAGTTCCCTTTCGATTTCTGAATTCCCTGCTACCTACGTTCTTTTAAAATTTAAATGCAACACCCATCACCATCTTCTATCTTCCAGAATCATCTACTTTTATTCTCCTTTCTCTACATTAATGTCTTCTCATTGTCTTCCAGTCACAGTATAACTTTACTTCTTAGTGGCATTATTGCCATCTTCTGACTTCTTGGAACCTGTTCTTTTATTGTCGTTTCTTCTCACTAGATTCTTCTCTTTCTTTTACTCCCCTTGTCATTATCACTTTTTAAAAAAATCATATCACCTCGAGCAAGGCGGTAATGCCACTGATGTGCAGGGGGCTACGTAAGAGTGAAAAGATTGGAAAAGAGAAAACCGGAAACCACATCCTAAACAGGGAACAAGGGATGAGCCTCTACACCTGTTCAATAGACATGGGTGGTGTGTGAACCGGGCGATAGTTTAGTCTATCTATTCCAATTGAAAAAAAAAAGGAGTGAAAGGATTAGAAAAGAGAAAGCCGGAGACCACATCCTAAACAGGGAACAAGGGATAAGCCTCTTGATTGTTCAATAGACGTGGGTGGAGTGTGAACCGGGCGATAGTTTAGTCTATATACTCTAAAAGATTATAAAAAAAAAAAGAAGGAAAAAGTATTTTACTTGCAGAAATGAAGTCTAGATTGAGATTTAATATGGCGATCGAAGTAAATGTAATACATTGTTGCACTGGTTTAATTAACAAATTTGGTTCTGCATAATTGATTATGAGGAAGAGTATTAGGGGTGAGAAATAGTATTTGGGGTGAAAAAGAGTATTAGGGGTGAAAATAAGTCAGTCAGTTATACGTGATACACGCTTTTGGGCGATCATGTCTCGAAAGACTGACTGGGCAGAAGCTTATCCCACAGTAGATTGCCATTACTTTCTGCGGTAGACTACTTGCCAGCCAAGGATATAGAATTCAATCTGTTCTGTTATTTGACTCATAGGTAGAGGGAGAAGAGATGTATTATATCATTAAGTAGTAATTAGTGGAGGATCAGTTTATTACTTCATAACAATAGAAAACGGATCCCCCACTTTATACTCAGTAGAAGCCTTAATCATGTTTTCAACTATTATATTCAGTCAGTTAGTTAAGTGCCATACGTGATACACGCTTTCGGCGATCATGTCTCGAAAGAGATACGACTGACTGGGCAGAAGATTATCCCGCAGGAGGCTGCCATTTCTTTCTGCGGTAGACTAGTTGCCAGCCAAGGCTATAGAACCCAATGTGTCCTGTTATTTAACCCATAACTGGAGGGAAGAGACGGATTAATACCTTTCCCAAGGGTATTTGTGCGTAAGTAAATGCGAGGAATTCAACTGGAACTGAAACTCCGCTCCCTGATTTGTCGTTCCGAGTCGATAGCCACTGCACCACAAAGCACATCCACTTTAAAAGGACATTTTTCTTTTGGTGTGTTTATAACCATTCACAGCATTAAGGTGTTTTATAATGAAAAGATCGTGCACACACACACACACATACACACACACACATTTATTTTATCGATTTCATCCCATGTAAAGTAGTATATCAATTAAAACACAAGAGGATTTCAAGGTGTGGAAGAATTAGGAACAGAAACAGTAATGATAAGCTGAAAGATAAAAGAGTAATCAGGAGGGCAGTAGATAGCGATTGACATTGCATTTAAATATTTGAAGATTAGCTGGCAAGCATGGAACCAAATGAAAGCTCCACAAGCGAGTAGTGCGAGAAAAGAAACTCTTAGCATTGAATTTACGGTTAGATCTAGCAAGCAGCTCAACTGTAAATGGATGAGACCTCAACGCCAGTCTAGTACTGAGCTTAAATTAAAAAATCCTAAGTACGATATCGAAGAGTTCTTTCGAACAATTACGATGAAAAAGACACAGAGAGGCAAACTTACAGTGGTGGGTAAGTAACTGAAGTCAAGCTGCCAGATCAGGATCAATAATATTGCTGATTCTTCTTCGGATCTTGCTTTTCATATATACTTACGAAGCGAAGCTAAAGCTGCGGGATCTTTTTGCAGACTTGCTGATTGATCGTCTGACATTGTGGCAAAAACTCACTGTAAACAATGCCCATAACTGTACCTCCAGTCTCGTTACTTTTCAAACAAACCTCGTATATCTCAATAAATAGAAAGTTCACCATACAACCATTTTATGTCAATTATTATTATTATTATTATTATTATTATTATTATTATTATTATTATTATAGATATTTAATATAACATTTTTATAAGAAATTGTACAAGAATGACTTAATTCTGAGCCATGCAAAAAATAGACGTAGAAAAAGAAAATATGATGCAACCCCACTATTCTGTAGACTATAGACAATAATTCCCTATACAAATTGCTTTAATAGAATGTAGGTCTACCCAAGTGATCTACCAAACCAATATTCCCCATCATAAATAACAAAACGAATTATCAAGTTTACATTGGAATTTCGGCTGGAGAATTTAAACAACATTACTACGCTCATAAATACTCCTTCTCCAACCCTAATCTAAAATTCCAGACTTCCCTTCCCGAAGATTTTGGGAAATTAAAGAGAGGGCCCGCACTTCTTATAACCTTTATATAGATGCAATCTATGTTTAGTTGAAAAAATTAAAATAAAATATCCTAAGCAAAACTATCTTTTAAACTTAAGAAAAGAATTCATAATCAAATGTCATCATAAATTCAAATTTTAAAATTTTAAATTTAGATATAAACCCCGTAAATGTAATCCAAATTTAAATTTCAGTTTAATAGTTGTTTCCTTTTTTTTTATCTTATTAACAGTATAACTAATTACAATAATAATATATCTTAACCTCTTTTAACCCTTATCTTTTCTAGTTTAATCGTTTGATATTAGTCGGCGCCTTAAATTTCAAATTGAATTTTATTATTTTATAATTTATTTCTTTTTATTGGCCCTTCACTTTTGAATATTTAAAATAATTATCCTTTATAACCCCTTTTTTAGTTTGAGGTTTGTTTTTTATTCCGATTCTATATTTCATTTATATTTTTTATTTTTTATTTGACCTAAGTGTAAATTAACATATTTGGTTTACTAATAATGCTGTCAAGATCTTAATTTAATATAATTTAATTTAATTCTTAATAATTTTAATGATTCTAAATTTAGTGTTTTTCATCTCTTATCAACAATATAACTTGAGATTAATTATATTTATATATATAAATTTTTATAAGATAATTTCTTTTGTGTATCCAATTCTAAATTATTTCTTAAGTATCGATGCCTTTTTGGATTTATTTCTAACTTAATTTACTAATTAATCTAAATTTTCATATTCCTTACAATAGTTGTTTTTCTTATCTTTAGGTAATTCATTTACTTATATTATAGATTAACTTCCTTTTTTATTCCTTTTTATTACTGAAGTAAATTTTTAACGTACATTATTTTTATATTAACAATATTCAGGCTCTGTTTTGGTTGGAAACTGAGAAAAAAAAAAATTCGAAATAGCCGGGCGTAGCTTGTCACCTTTCTTTTCTATATACATTTGTATCTATTTTTAATGTATGTCTTGACTTACCCCATTTTTATCTGCCTGCATTCTTTTTCTTTTTCTTTCTTCTTTCTTCCTTTCCCTTTCCTCTTTTTTCTTCTTTCTTCCTCTTCTTCCTTTTCATTTTCTTCTCGCCACACTTACTTCCATTGTCTTTATCTACACACACACCCATACAAATAATTGTATTTTACCATAATGTTTAAGATCGCCGATGAAGCGAATTTCACTTGTTGAAATGGCCAAACGATCTTTAAAATTTGAATTTTTATATGTAGTATACATATTAGCACTTTAAATAATTTTAATTACATTCAGCCCTCTGGCTGGATCACCTTTAACTTTTTAATAGGATCAGACATAAATATCAGTATTAGATAGAAGAACTTAGCTTATCGTTATAGCAACTCTCCTGTTGACTCGCTTGACATTGCTTGGTTCAAAACTCATTTGAAGTCTATTAAGTCTTTAAAATATAATACTGATATTTATATCTGTAAACCAGACAAGGGTGCTGGTGTCGTTTTACTTGATCGAGTAGATTATGTTCAAAAGATGTCGGTTATTTTGAATGACCCTAAAAAATTTATGAAAATTGACCCCGTAGAAACTTATGATAACACTTATAGAAACGAAATCAAAATCCAGAAACGTCTGTTATGTTTGTTTAGAAAAGGTTACTTTCTAAAAAGACCTGATTAGTTCTTCTGGTTCTCTTAGACCAACGCTTTATGGTTTTCCAAAAATTCATAAGAAGAACGTTACGTTGAGACCCATACTATGAATGGTTGATTCAGCCCAGCATTATTTGGCTCAATGGCTTTTGCATGTCATACAACAGGTTCGAACCTTGAATACTAAATATTGTATATCGAATTCGTTTCTCGTTACATGCTATACAGCAATGCCCTGATATTGATTTTATGTACTCATTTGATGTACCCTGGCTTTTTACTAACGTACCATTAAAGGAGACAACTGGTATTTGTGCTGACTCGTTGTATGAGGGTGACATTATTCCACCTCTTTTTCCTAGGGATGTATTTGTCGAACTTACTATACTTTGTTACAGTTCTATGGAGTTTAGCTTTGAAAATATTGTGTATAGCCAAGTGGATGGGGTCCAGATGGGTAGTTGCCTTGGCCCTGCGTTGGCTGATATTTTTGTGGGCTACTATGTGTCGTTGCTTTTTGGTAAAGTGTTTAAACCTTTTATTTATTTTAGGTACGTTGATGACCGAGCAAAAGTAGAATCACTGACTGACGCCAATTCAGTCGGGTTAAAATCCTTGGTTAAAAGCAATCGGAGTCTAACCATACTGATGAGCTGTGATACAGCGAAACAGATCTGACGGGATGTGCTTTGTCGTGCAGTGGATGTCAGCTCAGAACGAGAAATCGGGGAGCAGAGTTCGAATTCCAGCTGAATCCACTGCATTCACTTACGCACAAATACCCTTGGGAAAGGTATTAATCTGTCTCTTCCCTCCAGTTATGGATTAAATAGCAGGACAGATTGGGTTCTATAGCCTTGGCTGGCAAACAGTCTACCGCAGAAAGCAATGGCAATCTACTGCGGGATAATCTTCTGCCCAGTCAGTCATGTTTCTTTCGAGACATGATCGCCCAAGCGTGTTTCACGTATGGCACTTAACAGACTGACGTTGATGACACTTTTGCTGCTTTTTCTAATGAAAGTGAGACCGTAAACTTTACACAGGGCTTTATCCTTCATTATGAAAGTGGAGAAGGATACTTGCTTGTCTTTTTTGGACGTTGTTGTTGAGTGTAGTAGAGGGGGTTTTCTTACGAGTATCTATCGTAAACCCACCTTTACTGGTAAGTTTATGAATTGGTGTGCGTTTGCACCTACACCAAGGAAAATTAGTCTTATCAAAACTTTGGTGCAAAGGGCGCTCAAAATTTGTTCTCCTACTAGACTGGATTTTGAATTGGAGAATATCAGAGAGATTTTCCTGTGTAATGGCTACCCAGAAGCCCTTATTAATTACATTATTAATAAGAAAACAAGAGAATTTCATTCTCCTAAACTCCTGGGGCTTTCTAAGTGCCCGGTTTATTTGAAGGTTCCTTGGGCTGGGGATAAGGGCCAAAGTTTAGTTAAGCAGATCAACAAATCGGTTTCTGATTGTTTTCCGTCTGTTGCTCTGCGTTGTGTTTTTTGAACCAGGTCTGCGTTTCAGCCGTTACCAAAGGATGGTTTGGCCGACATCAAATTAAGTAATTTGGTATATGAATTTAATTGCCAATGTACTGCTGGTTGGATGTTCGTTGTGGTGCAATGGATATCGGCTTGGAACGAGAAATCGGGGAGCCGAGTTTAAATTCCAGTTGAATTCAATGCATTCACTTACGCGCAAATACCCTTGGGAAAGGTATTAATCCGTCTCTTCCTTCCAGTTATGGGTTAAATAACAGGACAGATTGGGTTCTATAGCCTTGGCTGGCAACCAATCCACCGCAGAAAGCAATGGCAACCTACTGCGGGATAATCTTCTGCCCAGTCAGTCATGTCTCTTTCGAGACATGATCGCCCAAGCGTGTTTCACGTATGGCACCTAACTGACTGACTGCTGGTTATGTGGGACGTACTACCTTACATTTGGAAACGAGGATTAATCAGCATGTGCCTTCTAAAATACGACTTGGCAAAATAGGTAACATGTGTTGCCTTCTCTCCACAAATATGGAATTGGTTATCACCCAACATCTAATAAAGAATATAGCCTGTGCCAAGTCATGAAAGAATGAGTGGTTCAAAATTATATATAAGACCGGTTCCAGTAGTTATTCAAAGATTTTGGAATCGGTCACTATATCATTACGGAAACCTTCCCTCTGCAGGCAGAAGGATTTTGTAAAGTCTCTGAATTTGTTGGGGATATTTTAATTGTCCCTTTCTAATTATTTACATGTGAATTTCCCTCCCCTCGTTATAAGTATATACATTTATATGTATATTTATCTTATCGTGTTTCCCTCTTTTTTGCTCTTCATTTTCGTCGTTACTGTTCTTTTAATTTAATTCATTTTCCAACGATCTTTTTCTCTTGGTGAGATCTTGGATGAAAGGACCTTTGAGACTAATAATAAATTCATTGTTTTTAAAATAGTGTACTACTTTTGTATTTGTTTATATATATATATATATATATATATATATATATATATATACCATAATTATTAGTCCACTCCATTTTGTTTTGAAAGAAATGCTGTATTTCATACTATTTTTAGGATTTATTGACAAATGAAAATAGATGCACATGTTATTGTGCAATATTAACAAAAGAACCAGTCTGTTTTTATTTACAATTATTCACTTGGCAATAAATACTAAAAAATAGTATGAAATATATAATTCTTTAAAACACTGGGGTTGCCTAATAATTATGGCCGGTAGTATATATATATATATATATATATATATATATATATATATATATGCAAGTTTCGTTAACATGACACACAAAGTGTTATGGTTAAGGTTTTACATACATTTTCATGTTATTTATAATTTTTATTCTTTTCAGGACATAATTTACGCAAAAATTATCTAAATGTTTTATAGACTAAACTATCGCCCGGTTCACACTCCACCCACGTCTATTGAACAGTTGAAGAGGCTCATCCCTTGTTCCCTGTTTAGGATGTGGTTTCCGGCTTTCTCTTTTCCAATCTTTTCACTCTTATGTAGCCCCCTGCTCATCAGTGGCGTTACCGCCTTGCTTGCAGTGATATGATTAAAAAAAAAATTCTCCAACTGCTCTCGGCTATACTCTACCGATTTTCAAGAATTACCTTATTTTACTTTTAACTGAATACGTAAGGTGCTTGTATATATATATATATATATATATATATGTCGAGTCGTAGTTATGCTTTATATTCCGTAAGTAGTGTGCACATTGTTGCCGTATTTATAGTTGCTTTTATTAAGTGCTGGATTTTTCTTTTTTATTAATATTCCTTCCATTGTTTTAGCTTTTTTTTTTTTTTTTTTTTTTGCATGTAGATGATGCTATGATATTTGTATTATCAATGAGTAAGTTATGGATAGAGTTTGGTAGATTTCCAAGTGTATTTAAATGAGGTCTAATTGAGCTATGGTCACAGAGATGTAACGTTTAGTCATCTTGTAAACAAATCGTAGTAAATCCAATATAATTATTTATGAATTTGGATTGATCAAGAACAGAGTTCTCTAAAAGAAATATAAATTTGTAAATAATATTGATTTTCTGTAGTTTAAATCTTGCAGGTGAATTATTTTTGACGATAAGGTTAGCAGTTTTAAATTTTTTGTAAAAGATAATTAATTTTTTTGTTTATGCCAACTAGAGTTGCGTAATTTCTTATGATATTTCTAAGTGACGATTCATCCTGTTTATAATTACTATGCATTTGATTTTTGTCGAAAATATTAATATTATTACTTTTTTTTATATATTTGGTGTTAATATTGGTTACATTAGAAAGAAAACGTCTAATATGTTAATCTATAAGATGGTTAGGAAAGCCGTTATTGATAAGGGCTTCTACATAATTTACATGAAAATTATAAAAAAAGAAAAACTTATAAGATCATATAAAAAATTCTATAAAATCTCTTTCAATAAAACTTGCATAAATGAGAGATATATATGCACAATATATATATATATATATATATATATATATATATATATATATATATATATATATATATATATATATATATATATATTGTGCATATATATCTGTCATTTATGCAAGTTTTATATATATATATTCCCTTCCGTATACTTGCTTCCCCGACGGCTACACTCTCCAGCAATTTAAATGTAAGGTCAATAGACATCTCCTATTTCACTAACTCGCATCCATTCTCTCAATCTCTTTTCTCCATCCACTCCACTCCCATTACACCGGTATTCTCATCCGTCTATTACCCTCTTCCTGACATCCCCTATACCCTACCCCTCTTTTTCATCTCTTTCTTCTATGTAACCCCCTGCGCAAGTGTCAGTAAAACCGCCTTGCTTGGGGTGAAATGATTTAAAAAATATATTATTTTAATATAATTAATGCAAAATTTTCGCGAATTTCCCATGTTTCGGAATCATATATTACCTATGACATATAATATTTTGCTAATATTTGGCTCTTCTTTTGTATTGAGCACTGTAAACCTGCGGATGTCCGTTGTGGTGCAGTGGTTATCGACTCGAAACGAAAAATAAGGGAGTTGAGTTCGAATTCCAGTTGAATTCATTGTATTCACTTACGCGCAAATACCCTTGGGAAAGGTATTAATCCGTCTCTTCCTTCCAGTTATGGGTTAAATAACAGGACAGATCGAGTTCTATAGCCTTGGCTGGCAACCAGTCTACCGCAGAAATCAATGGCAACCTACTGCGGGATAATCTTCTGCACAGCCAGTCATGTCTCTTTTGAGACATGATCGCCCAAGCTTGTTTCACGTATGGCACTTAACTGACTGACTGTAAACTTAACAATAAACGTTTATGAACATTAAATTTCTTATTGCCCTTTCTTCACGTTATTTTATATATATATATATATATATGTATGTATGCATATATATATATATATGTATATATATGTGTGTGTGTGTATGTGTGTGTGTGTGTGTGTGTGTGTGTGTGTCTGTCTGTCTGTCCACCGATAATTGATGTTCAATAGATCTCTAAAATGATCACCAGTCAGTTAAGTGCCATACGTGATACACGCTTTCGGCGATCATGTCTCGAAAGAGACATGACTGACTAGGCAGAAGATTATCCCGCAGTAGGTTGCCATTAGTTTCTGCGGTAGACTAGTTGCCAGCCAAGGCTATAGAACCCAATTTGTCCTGTTATTTAACCCATAACTAGAAGGATGAGACGGATTAAAACCTTTCCCAAGGGTATTTGCGCGTAAGTGACTGCAAGGAATTCAAGTGGCATTCGAACTTGGATCTCCGATTTCTCGTTCCAAGCCGATATCCACTGCTCCACAACGCACATCCATACAGACACTCAAAAGCCAAACCAATCTGACCACCATTTCAATTGGCTCTAATTAGACAAAAGGAACACCTGTGTATCTTGGCAACATGACACCTGCATACACTAGATTCTTGCACCATGCTGAATTTTATCACACCATACATCAGTTCAGACACAGGCCGTGCACTGATATGGGTGCTACTATATCACAAGATTGCTGAAGTTGTTGAAATATTTATCCGAATATCTACTACCCACCATCATGTCTCTACTGTTCCCGAGTCAAAATAGGCATATTGTTCTTCGGTTGTTGTAATTTTATATTGTATATATAAAAGGTTGGTCCAAACAGTATCTACGTAGTTGAATATCAGGAGAATGCAACTTTGATATAACTTGGCACCTAATCAAAGTAGACCTTACTGTACCTGTGTAAAAAGACACTTTCCTATGGGATTCCACAGTCACCAGTGAGATACCATTCAGTGAGCTTCTGTACTGTGTGACCATTACATATGTGTGTGCGTGTTTATATATATATATACATGCATATATGTATATGTGTGTGTGTGTGTGTGCGTGTGTGTGTGTAACAATTGTAAGTTATAATCTGAGGAAAGAAACAATAAGATTAAAAAAGAAGACAAAAGGAAAATTATATTTTCACCCAAGCGTTTCGTCTGCTAATGGATTTTATTAAGACAATATATATATATATATATATATAAACAGGCGGTGTAGATATACAAGAATCCACAGGAGTGTCCTCTACATAAAGTGATAACTCTCTAGGAGGACTCTAAATATATATGTATCTAAATATATAAAGAGCAAATGTATATAAAAATTAAGACAGACACGTTATTCTATGGTTAAGCGGAAGTAAATGCCTATTTCGAGCGAACCATCATCAGCTTCCGTCTTTATTGTACAATAAAGACAGAAGCTGATGATCGTTTGATCGCTGATGATCGCTGATGATCGTTTGCCTGAAATAGGCCATACTTCCACTTAACCATGGAATAATGTGTCTTAATTTTCACTCACACACACACACACACACACACACACACACACACACACACACACACACACATATATATATATATATATATATATAGAGAGAGAGAGAGAGAGGGGGTGATTTAAAAGTACCTCCCTATTTTAAAATAATTATAAGTTATACATTTATTTGTAATTTTGTTTCAAATTGTTTTAGTGTTTGATCTTTAATGTATGAGAATTTAATCTACTTTTATTTGTATTTTCAGATGGATTATTTTATTTGAAATTTGGAAGCCCTATGAACATGGCTGAACGTCTTACTCTGCAGGAGCGTGCCCAGCTAGAATATGCTGGCTTGGTATAAGGATGGGTCAGATCACTTTAAAAAATTTCCTCTGGAGAGATAAAGCAGTATTTCACACCGGTGAGTTTGTAAACCGTCACAATTGCCTGAAACTTCTGAAAAAATTCAGAATCGGTTCAAAGGACGATGTAGTATGGGATCACTCTGTACAGGATTTCAGGTTCATTCATTGTTCACAATACCATGAATATCGATAAGTACTTTTTGATGTGCGTTGTGGTGCAGTGGATATCAGCTTGGAACGAGAAGTCGGGAGCCGAGGTTTTTTTTTTTTTTAATCATTTCACCCCGAGAAAGGCGGAAACGCCACTGATGTGCAGGGGGCTACATAATGTAAAAATATTAATTGGAAAAGAGTGAGGAGTACAAACTAGTTAGAAAGGAAAAATAGAAAGCCGAGAAAGCAGGTGCAATGACAGATACATAGGTGGAAAGAAAGGGATGGTTATACGGGGGTGGGGAGAGAGCTAGAGTCCAGTGGTTAGTAGATGAGTATTGACTTTGCATTTAAATTTCTGGAGGTTGTAGCCGTCAGGAAAGCAAGAATACGGGAGCGAGTTCCACAGGCGGGAAGTGCGAGAGAAGAAGCTGCAGGAATAGAATTGTCGTCTGCATTTGGCTAACCTGACTGTGAATGGGTGGGACCTAGTTGCCAGTCTGGTTGCACGAGTAAACACCTGTTGAGGAAGCATCAGTGACTTAAGTTCGTCCGTCTGAGCAGAAGCCATGAAAGTATTTATAGAACAGACAAAGGGAGGCCACATTTTGACGATGGGGAAGTGGCTGCAGTCGAGCCGCCAGATCAGTACCTATCACATTACAGACTCTCCTTTGGAGCCTGTCAAGAACACCGAGGAGAACGGCAGGGGCACCTGACCATAAATGGCAGCAGTACTCCATGCACGGACGGATGGTTGACTTGTATATATGCAGGATGGATTCAGGTTCGAATTTTATTTGAATTTGTTGCATTCACTTACGCGCAAATACCCTTTGGAAAGCTATTAATCAGTCTCTTACCTCCAGTTATGGATTAAATAACAGGATAGATTGGGTTCTACAGCCTTGGCTGGCAACCAGTCTTCCGCACAAAGTAATGGCAACCTACTGCGGGATAATCTTCTGCCCAATCAGCCATGTCTCTTTGGAAACAAGATCGCAATAGCGTGTATGACGTATGGTACTTAACTTACTTTACCTTGTTGCAAAATGTTATCTGTTATCAGTGCTTGGAAGAATGTTTGAGATTTGATTTACATGCAAGATGGCACCCTTCTACGTTTTGCTAGCGTTATTCATAAATGGCTGAAACCCCACTTTCTATGGAGAGAGATGGGTCGTCGTGGTCCATATAAGTGACCAGCCAAAATTCTTAACTTAAAACCCTGTGACCTTTTTTCTTTTTTTAGAGTTGGTTAAAGGAGCAAGTCTACTACACCAAACAAAGACTTTGGAAGAATCGGAAGGGTAACTACAAGAACTTATGTTTTCCATACCACAAGAGTTCCTGGAGGAATCAGTTGATGTGATTCCTATGTGGCTCCAGAAATCAATTTTCAATAAAAGCTCATGTTAAACGGTTTCCTCTCGTAACCGTTTCTTTTAATAATTATAGTTAATAAATAACTAATTAGTATTTCAAAATAGGGGGTTACTTTTCAATCACCATTTATATAAGATTTTAGAATCTTTGGTGTAGAGTAATTGTTAAACTTGACTCACTGACGATTATTAATATTCATCTGGGTAAAATTTAACAATATATAAATATGTATATATATATATATATATATATATATATAAAATAAATTTCGATGTTCAAAACTGCTGAATGATCATTTCAACATGAAATCCCTAAGAGAGATTTCACATCTCATCGGCAACACCACATTTCAAAATGAAATAAAAAAGAAATAAAAAATTTTTTTTGTTAAGAATTCACCGGCGGAAGTAAAAAATTTACGTCACAAAAAAAAATCGGTCAGCAATCAATGTCTATTTTTAGATTTTGGACAATTTTACTTTTAGATTGAGTTGTAAGCGAAAAAATTTGAAAATTTGGCTTTGTCTAGCTTTACAAAAGGAAAGGGGTTAACGGATGGAATAGGAAGTGGTGTTTGATTGAGAAGTGGGTTAAACAAAACAGAAGGAGAGGGAGGGAAGGGGGAAGAAGAAGAAGGAGAAAGAAAAGAAAAAAGAAAAATTTCTATATTTTAGAGACGCTCGATAAGTGTCAAACAAAACTAGCGTTTATAAATGGGTTAAAATATTAGAAAAAAGATAATGACCTATGATCACTTGTACTGAAACAGAAAGGTAACCAAATTTTAAAAATTCTTAGCTTTTAATAAATTATGTTAAGGAAGGTTTCGTTTATAATTAGTTATGAACACAGGCTTATGAACACACTAGCAGTATAGCCCGGTGTTGCTCGGGTGTAATGAAAGCTTTAAAACTAATCCATGATCCTGGAGCTCAGACTCAGCCTAAAGAATATTTGTGTGAAGTTTGGTGAGAATCAGATAAAAATTGTGGATTTGTATAAAGGACATACAGACAGATAAACAGACACACACACAAACATCTTGCCTTTTATATATATATATAATCAATTTTCTGCACTATTGTAAGAACTGCAACCTTGAAACTTCTGAATATCGTTTCTTATGTCTTTGTTTATGAATGAATCAAATTTGATTAAAATCAGACCACTCCTTCTATAACCTAATTTTTTCGATTATTGATTTTAGATATTTATTGGGGATGTCTCAACACAAAACCTAGCTAAGAACACTCGCAGACGCTTATAGTACAGCTGTGTAAATTTTCAAGAAAATCGGTTCAGCCATTTTGGAGTCTATAGGTAATGGACACACACACACACACACACACACATACAGACAAAGTTCCATTTATAAATAAGTTTAGATTTAGATTAAGAACAGCAATTTAGTACTGTGTAGGTCATTTTATTTTATTGAATTTTTTTTAGTTAGAGTATAAGTTATAAATGAAACAATAATTAATCAAATTTTAAAGAAAATTATCTTGTCTGAGTAATGTATCAGCAGGGGCCCCACAATATTTTTTGGACACTTTGAAAAAAGTACTTCAAGGTGGTTACTAGTGCCAAAATCTTTTGAGATTGTAAGTACATAGTTAAGGAGTGAAAATCCACTACTAGTGTAATCATTATTTTTAGTGTGGCTTTGATAATTTTAGTTTTTTGTGATTTTTGCGAAAACTTGCGTGACACTATTTTTCGGACATGACAAAAAATCCTATTTTATTAAGAGCTAAGTTCATGTACATCTTGCTGTATGCAAATTTTCTGCTTGTACACTTAGCTGTCATCATTAGAATCAATTATCTGTTCTATTTTACTGGCAAAACACTTAAGTTTAATGAGGTAAAATGCATTCAAAAGAAGTCGTTTGTTTGGCACGGAAAAAGCGCGATGATGGCCTCAGCATCAGAAGGATCACCATGGATTTGAAGCTGTAGAAATCAACGGTTGAATACATGCTGAAGACAAACTCCGAGTGGAAAAAGAAGAGAGGACGGAAAAGATCAATTGGCAAGAGGACTGAAAGGAGAATGAAGAGGACTGTGACATGGCTTTTGACATCTGGAGAAAAAGTTACAGCAAGAAAAGTGAAGGAGAAATGTGAATTGGATGTAAACGTCTGAACAGTACAAAGAACGCTGCATAGGATTGGTATGCAAAGGCTAAGAAAATAATTACACTAACAAAAAAACACAAACGAGCAAGACTGGAGTGTGCTAAAAGGTGGTTAACAAAGCATGTTGACTTTAAGAAGGTTATATTTACTGATGAGAAGCGTTTCAAGTTTGATGGGCCGGATGGATGGTGTACTTGGTCGAGAACAAACGACAGATGGGAGGAGGAGGAGTTATGGTTTGGGGTATGATCTTTGCTAATGGAAATATATGGTTGGAGTTGCTGAAAGGAAGACAGAACAGAGAAAGCTACAAACAGTTGCTGGACGAGAAAGCCCTACCAAGGATAAGAAGAGAGATAGGGAATGATTTCGTTCTACAGCAAGACAATTGCAGCATCCATGTGTCAAAACTCATGAAAGAATGGATGGCTAAAGTGAATATGACTACTTTGGAATGGCCTGCAAAAAGCCCAGATCTAAATTTAATAGAAAATGTTTGGGAAATGCTTGCGCAACTTGTCTATGATGGACCTGAAATAACGAAAGAGGCTCAACTATGGGAGCAGATACTAGATGCTAAAAAACAACTAATAGAAACACGTAGAGATGTTATTGTGCATATGTTTGATCATTATGAAGAGAGATTGATAAAAGTTATTGAGAAGAAAGGTGATATTACAGACTATTAACAGTTTTTCAACGATGTCCAAAAAATAATGTCACGTGTGTTTTGTAAAAAATGATGAAAAATAAATATTTTTCCTTACCGAATCGATTTTCTTTCATTTTATTACAGGTATTGTCTTTATATGTTTATGCTATTCTATTGAAGGAATTTCACCACTCTATGGTACTCGGAAAGTCGAATACTAAAATGTCCGAAAAATATTGTCGGGCCCCTGTAGTGGGACCAAATAATGCTTAAATAGATAAATAATTTTTAACAGCAAGTTGGATTTTTTAAAAAATTACTTCATGAGTAAAAGAGCTAAAAGTTTCTGTGATAATTATGATAAAATAATTATGGTATATTAAAGAATATTGTAGTTAAGAAAACTAATTTAGTTTTGTGTGAGTCTTATTTAGTAAAATAATTATTAATTTTTAAGTTGTAATAGAGCATAAGTCATAAATGAAACATTGTAGTTCTTTTAAATTAAAATAGAATTATTTTTTTGTCTGTGTAAAATACATAATGGGAACATACATTATTTAAATGGGCAGACATCAATCTTTTACTGCAGGCTGAACTTCAGGGCATTTTTTTTTATAATTAAGATTTTAATAATTATGGTGTACTAAGGTATATTATATATTAAAAACAAATTTCATATTGTGCGGATCATTTTTTTTTTTTAAGGGGCTGGAAATTTTTAAGTTGGAATTTGAACTGAAAAATTCTAGTATACTAAGATATATTATAGTTGAGAAAACCAACTAGTATTTTGTGGACTATATATTTTAGTAAATTTAATTTTAATTGTTAAGTTATATTAGAGCACAAGTTATAAATGACACCTTATGATTAATTAAATTTTAACAAAAAATATTTTTGAAGTTTACATAAAACAGTCAATTCATCTCTACGGTTCAATAGTTCACCATTTTTAGGGAACCTTAAAATCTGCAGCTTTTTAC